>JAOTOL010000497.1:0-20000 GCA_034440575.1 Imbricaverruca yamaguchii | reverse complement strand
ACCATAGACTCCACCACCAAGAAAAGGGTGCGCCAGTTTTCTGTCCAGGGGATTCATGTTGGTCAAGAGCTTTCCTTCCCCCTGCCACTCATCAACATCAGTGGGGAGACCACCGAGGATATTGCCCTGCAGGTGGATCTCGGGTTCGATATTTTGGCTGCCGTGAAGGGGAACCGGTGGAGGGAATATACAAGCACCTCCGACTCCACACAGCACAACAATGGCTTCAGCATGGTGTTGCAGAAGATGTACGGACTGGACGGCCCGGCGGGGCATCTGTTCTGCGGGACGACTCACACCACTCTGGGGTTTAGCACAGCACTGGACAAGATGGCCAGGATGGTGGAGACGGCGATGAAGATGGAGAACGTATTGGTAGGTTTCATGGTCGGCATGGAAGCAGACAGTAAGAACTCAAGTGTAGCAGGCCACGCGCTGGACATGTGCCCCCGAGTGCTCGCACAAGATGTGGAGCTACTACAGGCTCTTCAACCACTACCTGAAGAAATATCACGCTCCAGCTGTCTTATATAAGGACAAGCGATTCGGCTGCCTGAGTCGTGCGGCCTCTGTCCTGCTCCTCCGTTATGAGCACCTCACGGACTTCCTACTCAAGAATCCCCAGATTTGCAACCGCTTCGCCTGCCTCGTCAGGGAGCTGCTCAGTCTGCCATACCCGAAGGTAGTCCTCGTGGCCTTCAGCAGGTTTCGCATCCACCTAATCGTGCCGTTCTACGCCAAGACTATCACCAAGGGGCTACACACTCCGAACTGAAGATGTTCTACCAGTGTCTCCATGGAAGCCTGGCCCAGACCATCACCAACGGCTTCTTCGAGTTCACCCAGCCTGAGTTCCAGGGCGTCTCCGATGAGCTGTTCGCCCAAGACCTACGGACCGTCCGTTCTCAGCTCTGTCAGCCCGGTGGCGGCTGAGCACACGGAGGAGCTGGTCAGGCTCACCAACTTCAGCACCGTGCTCTCCCGTCAGAGGCGCGAATACGGCCTGGACGAAGTGGCCTGCCAAACCCAGTACCCCATCCAGGAGCAAGCCAGCAGCATCGACGACACACCTGTCCACAACATAGGCATGGGGCACCTCTGTGGCACGGTTGACTTCCGTCTGAAGAAGCTGGGGACGTTGGCAGCAGTTGGCCGGACCATCATCCTGGACAAGACTAAAAGCCTGAGAGAAGGAAATCCCTCCTCCATTAGGTTCTACAAGGTCGCCGTGAAGGGCAAGAGAGAAATTGAACTGAAGTGGATGGAGGGCGTAAAAAAGCATCCTGCCGAGATCGGACCTGATCTTCAAGATACAAATCACCATACCAGCAAGAAACGACGGGACAAGACAGCAGCAGAGTTTGGGGACATGCTCAATGTTGATATGCACTACTCTTCGTTGACGCCATAATCACTCCTCAGGCAAACGCACATCAGAGAGAACGGACACAGAACAAAGGAGACGACGATAATGCGGTCGCCGCGAATCGGAAACTGGCCCTGGTAAACTGATGCTCGCTACGTGCCGTATTGGTGCAATCAGAAGAAGGGAGACTCGAATCAACAACACTCCCCATCTCGTGAACGGTCCAAGGACATAAAGACATAAAGACATAAAAGATTAGTGCAACTATGAGCCACAAGGGCCCTTCTTGGTTGCACTCTGTACACTGAACCAGTTGCCCACCAAAACTGTCAATCAGCCCTCCCTGTAATACTGAAAAGCAAGCCCTATATTCTTATAATGATTGTCTATGCTGTTTTTAAAGATGTTCAATGTGCTGCTACTGACGATGTTTTCTGGCAGCTGGTTCCAGTGTTCCACTACCCTGTTGGTGAAGAAAGTTTGCCTTAACCTTGTTCTGCTGTGGTTAATTTTTATTTTGAATTTATGACCTCTAATTGCATCATTTCTGTTAAATTCAAACATTTCCCCAAGGTATCCCCTCTCCAGACCATTGACAAATTTAAAGACCTCGATGAGATCTCCTCTCAGCCTTCTATATCTAAGTGAAAACATATTCAATTTCTTCAATCTTTCCTCATATGCCAGGTTGCTTATGCCATTAACCATTTTTGTAGCCCTCTTTTGTACTCTCTCCAAATGCCAACAATCTTTTTCATAGCTAGGAGACCAAGCTTGGATGCAGTATTCCAAGTGTGGCCTGACGTATGCACAGTAAAGCTTCCGGATCACTTCCTCACTTCTGTATGATACATTCCTATTTATTGCCCCGAGCATTCTCAGTGCCTTCTTCCTGGCTTCCTTGGTCTGTTCTGATGCCCCCCAGTTTTGTGTTTAGAATAACACCTAAATCCTTCTCCTGTTGAGTCACTGATAGCACTTGGCCACCCATCAAGTATTGAGCCTTCATATGCTGCTTACCTACATGCATGATTTTGCACTTATCAAAGTTAAATTTAATTTGCCATTCTTCGGACCACTTCACAAGTTCGTCTAAGTCTTTTTGCAGCGAGATATGCTCATCCTGATCTGTTATTGCCCTAAAGACCTTCAAATCATCTTACATGGCCTTACATGGCCTCCAGTAACACCAATGGTGACAATGTCTGGAGATCCCGGGTGGATTTGGAGGATCCGGACCACCCTGGTTTGGCACTCCGATGTTAAATTGTCATCTTGCACAGTCAATCTGAAAACATGTCCTGAAACAAGGGGTCTGGACCACCTGGTTTGGCGAGAGATCTACAACCTTGATGGTGACCGTGATTGACCCACCCACTTTAACACGCGCCCTGGAGGGCCTCTGAAAATTACGTGCACTGGAGAGGGGGGCGGTTCCGTCCCCCCTCTACCTAAGATCTCGGCTCGTATCAAAGCTGGAGCAACGACATTCGCAGGGTGGATGGGTACGGTAGTGAACTCTATTTTGTCGAAATTTCATAATCTTAGGTCAATATCTTCGAGGTCAAATTAGGTAAAAACGTGAGAGAAAAAATCCGGTTTTGCGTGGCTCAGCGTGTCCTTGCTATGGATCGCTGTGATTGTGTTTAGATGCTCCAAAATGGACAGCAATGATGTGCTGGACATTATTAATGATGCAATACAGATGTTATGCCCGGCATTTGACCTCAGGTCGCCTATATAACAGCAATTTATCAGGTCATTACCTGCCCCAATTACCGAAACTTGGCCGCCCGCCCGTCTACTCCGACAACAATGACAAACAGTAGTTTTCAAGGTGTGTAGGGAGTAGCATGCCAGGTGACACCAATCGCATGACAGTCATTTGCATTTATGACAACATTCCAGTTGACCAAGTTTGGTTCCATTAACCTGCCATGAACTTGACCTAACTTGACCTCGCCAACATGACTTTGTACCTATAAAGCATAACAATATGCATCAAATAAGTCGCTAGTGTTGCCAAGAACACTTCCCTTTTGCCAATATACGGGAATGGCATCAGCGTCGATTTTTGTGGTCTGGCGCTGTTATTGTTTGTACTTTAACGACCCCTAACTCGAATAATTTTCGGCCTATTTTCGTTTTTCTTACTTTAAACAACGCGCCGTTCATTTCCAAGCAGATATACAAACAATGGCGTATGTCGACCAGCAAAATATGGAGTCATGTACGAAAAACCGGGTTTCGCCGGTTGGAAAAACGGATTTCGCCTCCCCCTCAAGGCGCGTGTTAAAGCGTCCTACCTGGAGGTTCATACCGTGCCCTTTCCAATGGCGCCGACCATGCATATGTCCCTTTCTGCTACTAAGCGCATTGAATTGCAAGGTGGTAACTATCGGCAAAAATTAGGCATTCCTAATTAATGCTTCCCCGGTGCCATGAGTCCGACATGAAAGCGGACTTCTCCCACCGTCATTCACAGTACGAATGGATTTGTATTGGCCATCCATCATGTGAAGTAATTAGTGTAAAGTGACCTGCGGCGGTCTAAATTGCGATCTTACAAAGCCTGCGGGCTCCTTGCTTCCGTCCTGCGTGTCGCACCGTACACTCTTGTGGCTTGCGCCAGATTGACCAAACTGCTTCGAATTGTGACCGGATGTGTGCGAATTGGTAAAGTGTGTTTTACTTGCAGACGGTTGCGTTGAAATGGAAGGCTTTCCTGAGTCAATTTTTGCCGATTTTTGACCGGTACGCTCGAGTTACGCTGAGCTCATACGGAACCCTAGCGCCCCAGCGGTGTCGGACAGAACTAGAGATCTCATGGCCCGCCGCCGGGTGCGCTGCGTTTCTGAGCCCACGGCCCCGCCGTGTACGGAGAGCTCAACAGACGGGTGGTCTGCTATTCGGCGCGACGCCCCTGACGAAGTGCAGAGTCGCATCCAGGAGAGCGGACGACGGGTACGTGGCGGTGCATTCGGTCCACCGTAGACAATGCCAAGGGCCGGTCAAAGGCCCTCGTCCTGACCGCGCTTTCTAACCAGGCTTTCGGCCCTATTATTTGACTCATAATGCAGCTTCACACTTCGTGTGTAGTTATCTGGTTCTCTGCTTGTTGGGCATTGAAGGAAAAACGCACCGAATATTTAAACTGTATTTATTTCACCAGAAACACAAAATACGACATCCGAATGTGCCTCGCGCGTTGAAACGGTGCAGACTTATTGTTTTGGCACATGAAAGTGTAACAATAGATAGTTTCATATATCAAACACGACATATCGCAGCAGTTTACGACCTTAGCAATTCCTTTTAATAATAGATACAATAGTAACAACAATGATACCATTAACAATGAACGTCCATCTAGGGCAATCCGCAAATGTTAATATCGCAAAGGCTTCCTTCGCACCAGCACTGATCCACCAGAATAAAGCTGACATCAGTTGAAGCTTCGAGCTGTGGAGCTAAAACATTTAAGGCAAAGGCAGCTTATCTCCGTCCCAGTAACGAGCAGTGACGTTAGCGGCAGACTTGTGCTCAACTCGAGTTGAATCGAGAATCTACTCATGAACTATCGTTTTTGGATGAGTTGCGAGTTGAATAGACCCTTTCCCCAAAAATATATCTTGAGTCGTGAGTTGAATCACATCTTTCTTTTTAAAAAATGAGTCAAATCATGAGTCAATCATTCAAATATCATGTGTGGGCAATGCACATTTAATCATATGGCTCATGAGTCTGATGCCACTGAATCGGATCTGAATCGATTCAAATTTATGCCAATCTGTTTGAGTTGCGAGTCGAATCAGATCTCAATATATATGAGTCACATGTGAGTCGACTAAAAAAGTTTGAATTGAGCACAAGTCTGATCAGCGGTGCATGGATATGTTGCATGGTAGTGTAGCATAGGACTTGCACCAACGCCCAACATTCACACCTGGCAACAGCACTGATCTACACATAGTTCACTTGGTGCATACGATATATCACAGTCCGACTACAGGACGTAGCCAGCGGCATCGTTATACGTACACACCACATTCCACGAAAAGTCGCAGGTCCACGTGTTGTTGTTGAAGAGCAGGTCTTCGGGACAGTGCTGCAGGTGGGGCGTGCCGTGGCTGCATATGTAGAATTCGGAGCAGTCGGCGGGGTTCGGCAGGAGGACAGGGTACTGGCCGTCCACCGGCGGGCACGAGCCGGCCTCCTGCAGCTGCAGCTCGCTGGCCAGGAGGCGGTCGGGGGGGGGCGGGCGGGGGGGGGGGGGGGGTGGTCCGGCCATGGCCGCTGTGCTGCTGTTGCTGGCGGTGGCGGCGGTCGGGCTGGTCCGCCGACGGCCGGTGGTGCGGCGGTCGGGCTGGTCAGGCCACTGGCCGCTGTGCTGCCGTCGTTGCTGTTGCTGGCGGTGGCGGGGGCCGGCTCCGAGCAGTTGACGTTGGCCGGGTAGTCGCACTGGTCCCTGGCCGGGTTGAAGAACAGGCCGCTCGGGCAGACCAACAGGACGGCGACGCCGTTGGAGCACATGTAGAAGTCGGTGCAACTGTCGTTGCTGGCCACGAACACGCGCTCACCGGGTAACGTCTTGGGGTGGGCAGGCCGCCGCCGGTGCCTCCAGAGGTGTCCGGGGCGCCGCCGCCGCCGCGCCAAGCAACGCCACGCACAGCGCCGGCATCATCATCAGCATCATCATCCTGCAGGCGGAAATGCGACTGGTGCGTGACCATGCGAAAACGATGTGAGATTTTGGCGCCCCGTACCCACATTTCGGCACTCCATTCGGGTGCGGGAGTCTACTCTTAGATTGAGACCGAACGCGTGACTGCTTTTCGGCACGCGTTTGCCCGGCGGATGTAATTTAAGGAATGCATCATGGTGGCGACACGAGGTTAACCAACAGCATTGTCGACTGGAGTGTTGGTTGGTTGGTTATTTGGGCTTACGGGCGCATCGACTACGTTGGTCATACAGCGCCCAATCGACTGGAGCGTAGCTGATATAATGATATGCAGTGATATATCGATATAGTGATATGTAGCCTCACACCCAATGCTACAATACAAATCAAAGGAGAATAATTATGCATTTCAGCTATCGGATGTGCACACTTTAAACTGACAAGATGCTATAGTCGGAACACTTGAATAATTCCTTTTTGTATTAGAACGTATGTGCATGCTAGCTGCTCATACAATATAACAGCGCAATGCACGTATAATTCAGTTAATTCAGTCAAAACATCAAATATCAGTTCGCGGGTTCAGTTAAGAAAGGTGCTTGCCGACATCAG
This sequence comes from Imbricaverruca yamaguchii, assembly GCA_034440575.1. NCBI lineage: Eukaryota > Metazoa > Arthropoda > Thecostraca > Neoverrucidae > Imbricaverruca > Imbricaverruca yamaguchii. The sequence continues at coordinate 13,338 of JAOTOL010000497.1, read as the reverse complement.
TTGGCAGATAACAGACACGTGTGCCTTCAGCACGGAAGCCGAGAAGCATAGGCCATACAATATAATCAATATCAAATCAATAGGAATGGTCGAAAAACACGGCATGCAATGATATGACTCGAAGAAAGCAAGGTTTGCGCGTTTCAAGTATCTCTGCAACTTACCTAATTATGTAATTCTCCTCTGCTCGCCACGAGACTGCCCCGCCAAGTATACCTGCCAGTCGGGGGGTGTCAGTACTTCTGTTCGCCTCCCACTGCTGAACCGATGCCACCACGATCGTGTGCGGCGTTTATGTACCGGCGTGTTATCGCCCGTCCGTGGGACAACCCGCTCTCGGTCGGTCGCAACGCTCGGCAATCATATTCGCGCTTCCCGGCATTTGTTGCGCAATGCATCCGGTAGACCTCCGTCATCTCCGTGACGGAAGACGATAGCCCGGCTGGGAAACAAAGCTCGCTGCACCTGCCACGGAAGCAGATAGCCCGGCTGGGGAAGTCGAGCTCATCGCGTCTCGAAAGCGCCCGAGATCGACGCACGGCAATCAGATGACGGCATCGCCGTTAAGGACACCCGCCGATAGCTGGTCTGGTGACGTCACGGCAGTGGCGTTTGGTGCCGGCCCCACTCTGAAGCAGTGATCCGGCCTCATGTCGGCTTGATATACGGGAAGAAAGAAAAGTAAGTTTGCTGGTAACGCATTGAAGCTCAAGCTTTTCAAAAATTATGTGCTTGCATTTTGATGAGATTTGGGCGGAACTAGCTAGACATTTGGCGATGGGACAATTCCATCAGCATTGCCCGTCGCCTTTCACTCTGCATCTAGACATCAAGACATAAAGACATAAAAGATGAGTGCAACTATGAGCCACAAGGGCCCTTCTTGGTTGCACTCTGTACACTGAACCAGTTGCCCACCAAATCTGTCAATCAGCCCTCCCTGTAATACTGAAAGGCAAGCCCTCTATTCTTATAATGATTGTCTATGCTGTTTTTAAAGATGTTCAATGTGCTGCTACTGACAATGTTTTCTGGCAGCTGGTTCCAGTGCTTTACTACCCTGTTGGTGAAGAAGGTTTGCCTTAACCTTGTTCTGCTGTGGTTAACTTTAATTTTGAATTTATGACCTCCAATTGCATCATTTCTGTTAAATTCAAACATTTTCCCAAGGTATCCCCTCTCCAGACCAGACTCCAGACCAGACCTTCTTCCTGGCTTCCTTGGTCCTTGGAGACCAAGCTTGGATGCAGTATTCCAAATGTGGCCTGACATATGCACAGTAAAGCTTCCTGATCGCTTCCTCACTTCTGTATGATACATTCCTATTTATTGCCCCGAGCATTCTCAGTGCCTTCTTCCTGGCTTCCTTGGTCTGTCCTGATGCCCCAGTTTTGTGTTTAGAATAACACCTAAATCCTTCTCCTGTTGAGTCACTGATAGCACTTGGCCACCCATCAAGTATGGAGCCCTCATATGCTGCTTACCTACATGCATGATTTTGCACTTATCAAAATTAAATTTCATTTGCCATTCTTCGGACCACTTCACAAGTTCGTCTAAGTCATTTTGCATCGAGATATGCTCATCTTGACCTGTTATTGCCCTAAAGAACTTCAAATCATCCGCAAATTTCAAAACTTTACTGCTTAGGCCACTTTCAATGTTATTTACAAGTATAATGAACAGTAGTGGCCACAGTACTCACCCCTGGGGGACTCCACTAAGAACATTTTGCCATGATGACTTTGTACCATTTAGCATCACTCTTTGCTGTCTATCTGAAAGCCACAACTCTATCCATTTTAAGATGCTACCTGCAATACCATGGGACTGAAGCTGTATCATTAACCGTTTATGGGGTACCTTGTCAAAGGCCTTACTAAAGTCAAGATATGCTACATCAACCTGATTTCCCTGATCGAATTGTTCTGTGGCGAAGTTCAAAAAGTCCAAGAGCTTTGTGAGACACGATCGTCCTTTTCTCAACCCATGTTGAGTATTTTGAATCAATCTGCTACCTTCCAGATAACTGACTATTCTATCCTTGATAATTGATTCGAGTACCTTGCATACTAGGGATGTGAGACTTATTGGCCTATGGTTTTCAACTTTCCCTCTTTCTCCTTTCTTGAAAATAGGAACTACATTTGCCCTTTTCCAATCGGGTGGAATTTCATTATGTGAAACTGATCTACAAAATATTATACTAAGTGGAAATGCCAGTTCCTTTTCAGTTTCCCGCAACACCCTAGCATAAATTTCATCAAGTCCTGCTGCCTTATTTTGCTTTATTTTCCTGATATGATTGTAAACAACATCACTATCAATGAAATCAACATCATTTGTCAGATCCCATGTCACTGAACTATGGTGTATGGTCGGCAGATTGGTCATATCTTCCAATGTAAACACTGATTTGAACTGCTTGCTCAGCTCCTGAACCATCTCACTATCCTCACCCAATGTAGTCCCGTTTACTTCCAGTGGACCAATTGTGCTAGAAACTTTACTCAGCTTGTAGAAACTAAAGAACTTTTTACTGTCCCCATTACAGTTTCTGGCTAAATCCAGTTCTTTTGCTCGCTTTGCTGCTCTGGTTTTTTGCTTCACAGTGTCTCTAGCTTTTCGATACGCCTTTGGATCAACGACATTTGAGGCTTCTTTAAAAACTCTAAATGCAGTTTTCTTAGCCTTAATTGCTTTTATCACGCCTGGTGTAAGCCATGCTGGCTTTCCTACCCTTCTTTTGCGTCTTTGCTTTTGGGGGACATGTCTAATCTGAGTTTCCTTCAAGTAAGATTTGAACTTTTCCCACATTTCCCAGGCATTTAAATTGGAGAATTCTTCTTCCCATGTGATGGCACTTAAAGCCGCTCTCATGCCGTTAAAGTCTGCTGTGTTGAAATTTGGAACCTTTACCAAATTATCCTTGATAATTTCCCCTACATGTGCCTTGAATCTCACTATGTTATGGTCACTTTTTCCCAGAGTTTCGCCTACACTCAAGTCTTGAACCAAGTCACTTAAATCCCAGAATACAAGGTCCAAGAATGAACCATGCCTGGTAGGTTCCGATACAAACTGGTGTAAGAACAGGTCCACTTCAAGGCATTTCATAAACATTTTGCATGATGGGGTGCCAATACCAGCATATTCATAACCTTTTAGATTAAAGTCACCGAGAATAAGGCACTTCCTCTTAAAGTTTCTACTGATTTCCTCACGAATCACCTTGTCAAGTTCCAGTTGCTGAGAATGTGGCAGGGTTCCTGATCGGTAGAAAGCTCCTATCCTAAGAGTATTGCTGTTGCCTTTTCCCACAGTGACATCCAAGCCAAATGGACTCCACAGATACATTTTTATCCCCACCTGCTACTTTTTGAGAACTGAATAAGCTATTCATATAGAGCATTACACCACCCCCTTTCATTGCTGGACCCCTATTGCACGAAAACATATTGTATCCCTGGATCTCATAGTCCTGTAAGTTATCTCCAAAATACCCTTCACTGACCCATGCCTCCGTAATGCAAAGAAAATCCGGTTCCTCCTCAGCAATATAACACTTGAACTAATCAAATTTGGAACGGATACTCTGAGCATTAAACATCATACACTTAACGAATGCTCCATAACCACCTTTGGCTTTTTCATATTGAGTTCTTTTATCACTAGATGAACTATAACTCTGTCCCCTTGAGTTGCTGCTGTCCCTATTTGCAGACTTTGAGGTTCTATTGCCTTGGCTGACACTATTGGAATATTCCTGAGTTGGCAATGCAATTTCATCCCTCCCCACCCCATTTCCTAGTTTCCCTGAAGGACATGCTCGTATACTTTGCCTAATACATGGACCCCCCTCTCTCAGAAAAGTGCAGGCCATCCCTCTGATAGAGGTCCCACGATGCATAAAACCTGCTCCACTCGTCTACAAGTGTAAAACCTAGCTCATGGCAGAGCTTTCCTACCCTGGCGTTAGCTGCCAGTGCCCTAGAGCTCCACTCAGGGGAGGCTCTAGCCCTAGGCAAAATTCCTGTTATAATGACTCTATTGGTACCCTTGAGGGTGGCCAGAAGGGCCCTGTACTCCCGCAGAAGCTCCTCACTCTTAGTCTGACCTATCATCAGGAACACCATTGTTGTAAATTGTAATGTTTGACCTCATCTCTAATAAGGTACAACAACCCGTTGATGATGGAAACAATGAACTGCACTAAACCAAACATGGAACTATTGCATTGACTACTGCAGCTAGAATATGGTTATTGGTTACTGTACCATTATTTGATAATATTTTTCCATGCTACTCGTGTTTAAACATTTTGGCTTTTAAAAATGGGTTTTAATACCATATCATACCATACTGGGTATGATGTGTTCATTTCACGTTTGCTAATTTTGTTTAATTTACACCTCTAGGAGTCGGAGCCGCCCTGCCTTTGACAGCTCCGGCTCCGACTCCGGCTCCGAGTAAAATGTCCCGGCGGCTCCCGGCTCCGGTGGCTCCGGCTGCGGCTCCGCATCTCTGATATATATACATATATATATATATATATATGTATATATATATATATATATATATATATATATATATATATATATATATATACACCCACACGTACACGCACGCAGACAGACAAACCCTTCCCGACAACCGCTCACCGCCATGCAGTATGACATCGCCCACAGAGGGACGTCCACGTTATGCGCTCCACCTCTGCCTGTGGACGTGCCGCCGCCGTCCGGACCTTTTGTCCCGGAGGTCTGCCGCCAGGGAGCCAAGACAGCCGGACCGTGGTGAAGTGCCCGACTGCTGGATCTGCCGCCAGGGAGCCGAGACAGCCGGACCGTTGTGAAGACCCGACCACGCCGGACCGTGGTGAAGCGCCCGACTGCCGGGTCTGCCGCCAGGGAGCCAAGACAGCTGGACCGTGGTGAAGCGCCCGACTGCTGGGTCTGCCGCCAGGGAGCCAAGACAGCTGGACCGTGGTGAAGCGCCCGACTGCTGGGTCTGCCGCCAGGGAGCCGAGACAGCTGGACCGTGGTGAAGCGCCCGACTGCTGGGTCTGCCGCCAGGGAGCCAAGACAGCCGGACCGTGGTGAAGCGCCCGACTGCTGGGTCTGCCGCCAGGGAGCCAAGACAGCCGGACCGTGGTGAAGCGCCCGACTGCTGGGTCTGCCGCCAGGGAGCCAAGACAGCCGGACCGTGGTGAAGCGCCCGACTGCTGGGTCTGCCGCCAGGGAGCCAAGACAGCCGGACCGTGGTGAAGTGCCCGACTGCTGGGTCTGCCGCCAGGGAGCCAAGACAGCTGGACCGTGGTGAAGCGCCCGACTGCTGGGTCTGCCGCCAGGGAGCCAAGACAGCTGGACCGTGGTGAAGCGCCCGACTGCTGGGTCTGTCCTACGGAGACGCACACACGTACCCCACCGCAAATTCCCGTGGGGAACATGCCGGTTCAAAGTGCCGTGCTAATGACACATGTGCTTTGCCGGTTTCATTTTGCATCATGTCATTAATCGTCATGTTATTCAATTTCTAAGATCACAATGATGGTATGTGACGGAAACGATGTGCGCTCCAATTAACGCGAGTCGCTAAATATGTTGTATCATACGAAAGTTGGCTTTGGTGAGTAGCCTCAAATTGGTTAGCGTGACGTGAAGTTTGAATACGACAGCGGGCGGCGGCGTTTGGTGACGTGGCGCCTGTCAGGTCCGAGGTCTGATGACGTGGCTCCTGTCAGGTCCGAGGTCTGGTGACGTGGCGCCTGTCAGGTCCGAGGTCTGATGACGTGGCTCCTGTCAGGTCCGAGGTCTGGTGACGTGGCGCCTGTCAGGTCCGAGGTCTGATGACGGCTCCTGTCAGGTACGAGGTCTGTTGACGTGGCGTCCGCCAGGTCCGAGGTCTGATGACTTGGCGCCTGTCAGGGCCGAGGTCTGGTGACGTGTCGCCTGTCGGGTCCGAGGTCTGGTGACGTGGCTCCTGTCAGGTCCGAGGTCTGGTGACGTGGCGCCTGTCAGGTCCGAGGTCTGACGACGTGGCTCCTGTCATGGCCGAGGTCTGATGACGTGGCGTCTGTCAGGTCCGAGGTCTGGTGACGTGGCGCCTGCCAGGTCCGAGGTCTGGTGACGTGACGCCTGTCAGGTCCGAGGTCTGATGACGGCTCCTGTCAGGTACGAGGTCTGTTGACGTGGCGTCCGCCAGGTCCGAGGTCTGATGACTTGGCGCCTGTCAGGGCCGAGGTCTGGTGACGTGTCGCCTGTCAGGTACGAGGTCTGTTGACGTGGCGTCCGCCAGGTCCGAGGTCTGATGACTTGGCGCCTGTCAGGGCCGAGGTCTGGTGACGTGACGCCTGTTAAGTCCGAGGTCTGGTGACGTGGCACCTGTTAAGTTCGAGGTATGATGACGTGGCGCATGTCAGGACTCAGCCCGACCTGTGCCGATTACCGACACCCGTCCCCGCCACGCCGGTGTAGCACCTCAACTGTCATCATGGAAGGGGGATTCACTCTACACTGGAAACTCGCCGCGGAGTAGAAGGCGATGTCGGACGCCGACCGGTCCAGGGGGTCGGTTTCGGCCTCCCCGCCGCACACGACGTCGCCAGGAGCGCCGCTGTCCAAACGGCGCGGGACCTCATCGTGGCGCATCCGTCGCGAGCGTGACTTGGCCATCGACTGCCGACGTTTTCATCTGCGCATCCGGCAGACAAGCAAGTTGGTGAAGGACGTCCTGCGGTGGCGGTCATGATGAAGCAGATGACGCCTCGTTCGCTGGAATTTATCCCCTCAGTGGATACACGGCCCGATACGGGATCACATAGTCGACGCCAGCCGTTGTGAGGCCAGACGCCGTGTGCTGGAGGAGGCAGACCTCAAGCCGCAGAGGAGCGTCACAAGGTTTGTCAGGTGATCAGATCAGGGAGAGTGGCAGCAGTTGAGAAATTCGCCGCCTCCTGCAAGGCTACTGTAGTCGAGGTGTCGCAGAGCATCAGCTGAGCACAGCAGAGCTCGCCGTCACACAGCTCGGCCTCCAGCTGCCACGTGAGCTGCCACATGAGCTGCCTTGTCAGCTGCGACATCAGCTGCCGCGTCAGCTACCGTGTCAGCTGCCGTGTCAGGGGCAGGACAGCTGGTGCGGCCGCCGACGGCGCCGAGGCGGCCAAACCGCCTGGCTATCGCGCGTGTGCACCACGGACATTGGAGGCCGGATCGTTTCGCTGTGTTGTGCGGCCGCCGTGGCAACAGCCGTGCCAGCGCGTGCTGGACGCCGCCCTTCTGCACGCAGGCCGCGGAGCCGCGGTTCGCCAGCTTCCGATACCAGCCGACAGGCGTCGCCAGTGCGCGGGCAGACAGATGTCGCTAGTGCGCAGGGCGATCGAAGCCGGGGCAGGGAGGCCGCTGCTGCTGTCGCCGTACCGCCGCCAACAGCGTCAGTAGCAGTCGCGTGAGACCGAATGCACGGAGGCATGGTTGCTGATGTACTGATGTGCCGATGCGGGGAGTGAGATGCCACCGCACAAGGCAGCTCCAGTCAGCTCGACTCAATTTGTTTTAGTCCACTCGCATGTGACTTAGATATGGAAGCTTCCATGCCAGCATATTTCAACGGCGCGCTAGCTTCACTAGAAGGGGGATGTGTCTGCCCTACATTCGCCCTAATTAGACGTCAGCTGAAAATAATAGGCCTCCTCAGATCCATATTTCATAACACTGTTTTTATTTCTATGCTCATAATATGCACATTATATGTCCCTATTATATCATAAATGTTAAAACATACAACTTTGCATCCAGGTTTCGATAATCAGCAAGTTGCCAGCAGCATGGTAGTCATTCTGTTCAACTAGCTAACCGGTGTTTCGGTGACGAAACTTTAAATATTATCGCTGCTTTTCTTCCGCAGGAACGACGGGAGACGATAGGACGAGTGGCCCTTCGTTTTCCCGGTTCGCGGTACCAGATGCCCCCGCCGCCTCGTCGGGGACCTCTGACGTCGCCCCACTGGGCATCGCCACTGCTGCCGCTTCCTCGTCGAGAACCGCCACCGCCGTCTCGTCAGGGACCGCGCCGGCGCTGTCTCGTCAGGGACCGCCGCCGGCGCTGCCTCGTCAGGCACCGACGCCGGCGCCGTCTCGTCAGGGACCGCCGCCGGCGCTGCCTCGTCAGGCACCGACGCCGGCGCTGCCTCGTCAGGCACCGCCGCCGGCGCCGTCTCGTCAGAGACCGCCGCCGGCGCCGCCTCGTCGGGGACCTCCGCCACCGAGGCACCAGGGATCGTCGCCGCTTCCGCAGAAACAAGTGATGATCTCATTTTCATCGTCGATGAGTTCATCATCCCGAGCCTCGTTGGTGGGCCGGCCACGGCACCCCCATCAAAAAGGCCGGCACAGGAAGCCACCGTCGCCGCGGCATTTCAGGACGTACGCTTCCTTCCAGTCCCCCAGCTTACACCTTCCAAACGACTCCGGAAAGAGCTCCTTCCGGCATGCGTGTCAAGTCCCCGGTGGCGGCAGTATCAGGAGGAATTGGAGGAAGCAAAGGCAATGAAGAAGAGGAAGGGCAGGAAGGACAGCAACATTGCAGCGTTGCCATCGACATCCAAGAAGACGGACGACTGGACCTGCTTCCACTGCAGTGCATCATGGGAGGCAGAAGATGTCGCGGGCGATGCTCATGTCTGGATAAAGTGTGACTTTTTGCGCGCGCACGACACATATTGAATGTGTCCCAGAGGACCATCTGGCCCTCTTTCCCGGGTTGGAGGATGGGGCCAAAGATGTCTTCTTTGTTTGTGATAGTTGCTGCAAGTAATGTGTACGTGTTAGGCTTCGCAAAAGCCTTCCCTTCTGTGGCAGGTGATGGGACGGGTCCCCGATCCGACTTCGTCTGCCGGATTAAGATGGGAGTAGACCCAGATGAAGGTGGGGACGGGTGCACTTTGTCGGGGCTCTGATTCACCTTGTCTGTCGAGTGTGTGTGTGGGAGGAGGGGGAGGGTGGGGGTGGGGGGTGCATATTAAGGTGGTTTTCTGTCGCAGCATATGGCTTCTTATATTTGTCAGATGGCCTCCTGTGTGTTTCTTTCTTGTCTTTCCCGACACTACTGTTCATAAGAGTCATGGAGGGATTCAGTGGAGCATATCGGTCTGCGCCCCCCCAAGTAGGGGTGGATCCAGAAATTTTGATCCAGGGTACTCGTTCTGAAGGGGCCCATTTTCTCTGGAGGGCGGCGAATGGTTGAACAACTCGTGTTGTAGGGGGAGGGTGCACTTGAGTGTTCTGAAGGGGCATCAATCCTGCAGAAGGGAGCGAATGATGAGTAGTGAATAGATGGACACAGTGTAAATTTACTCAATGATTAAAGCTGCAACCTATGCAATGCAAAAGCATTCATATATTCAAAACTTCCATTGGTTTGATTTTTAGCAAAATATGCTTTCATAAGATAAGGCATTAATTTTAATTAATTGTATGTTTGAGATGAAAAGTCAGCTACTGTTATATTTTTTTGTATTTCCATTACTTAAATTGTCATTGAAGAACCAAAAATGACTGTATTCACCAATAAATAACGTGGCCCGAGTTGGGCTGCAGAATATAGCAAAGTGGCCCGAGTTACAGCGTGCACCTGGATATTGGCCCAAGTTAGGAAAGCGTGGTTTCTGTCGCTGAGTGTCCCCGGGGATCTTTGATATTCTTCAAATTGGTTGACTATTCGTGTTGAAATTTTTTTTACAAAAGAAGATAACAGTCCGTAGAACCTAAGGTGAGCTTATTCACGCAGGTGGTCCGTACACCTTTCTTTCTGTGGCTAGTTTAAATCACAGCACATCGTTTCTGTAGAACGAAAGTGGCCCGAGTTTGGCGTTTTAACCTACCTACCTACCTACCTAGGTATTCTCTGGTTTCTTGGAAAATTAATAACAAATAATAATGGAAATTGACATGTTTTCCCACGAATTTCAGGTTATAGAACCTAGGGTAACCTATGCTAGCCTGAACAGTTGGAAGAAAACCACTAGGGAAAAAAATAAAAAATATGACTAGACCTTACAACAAAGTACTGATCTAACATAACTTAAGGAATCCAAACCACTGTATGGTTCATGAAGGTGAAATGTGTATAAAACTTGTTAAGTGGTTACCTTAAACTGCAATAATACCAATTATTTGCCAGTCATTTCATTTGTTTGATGTGATATTGATGTGATGGTGAAGAATGCCTAATTAATTCATGCAACACCATTGATACAAACAGTGTATAACCAGTGGAGTTGTCATAATATATGAGTAAATTTGGAGATAAAGGTAAAAGCTGATTCTTTGGATTAAAAAAATGCTTTTTGATGTGGTTAAGACAAATATGCTGCCTTCATTTTCTTGGCAATTGATTACTTTTAGGTGAACTGTGTCCAATGCAATTGATGATGTCATAGAAGGCATGATACAGATGAAATTTGCTATGATATTAATAGTAAACTATTAATGTGAGTTGCCACTGCAAACATTTACTTACCTTAATGGGACTCTCCAGGCTGTGCCTCATCCATTTGTACCTTGGTGGTGTCAGTCTGACAAGCACAGTGGTCAGATGCAGACTGCTACTTGTAAAGCTTTCTTGCTTCAAAAGGAAAAAGTATGAATTGTGTGGCTGTGGAATTCCTTTAAAAACACTTGTTAAAAAGTGATTCTCTGCAAAATAGAACTCAATATTTAAGTGAGATACCGGAATGCAATATGTGCACAGCAAAACTAAGCTTGCATTGATACATGGAGTATCCTGCTTGTTGCATCTGGTTTGTGTTGTGTGTCCGAGCACAGCCCACCTAGCGGCCGAGTGAGAAACTCGGGATTTCACGCCCAGCCGGCAGAGCAGGTCATCCGGTGACCCCTGCCGGCCGGCGGCAGTGATGTGGCGTGAGGAGCCGAGAGCGGACTGTTGTCGAGCGTTGGATCGTGCTTCGCGTGGATGTAATACTAAGTGTCTTGCCCGCCGCTGGTACGTGTCTGTGACAGATCGGAAGAGGAAGGAAGGATAGGAACACTTGGCGACCAGGATAGTTCGGAATCGCGGAGGACTGCATACCTGTTCGGACTGGCGGAGTGCTGCGTTTGGGTCGGAGTGACAGACGCACCTGTTGGCAGGCACTGCGGACGCGTTCTACCCTCCGGTGTCGTGGGGCGAGTCACCGGGACGAGGCGTCTGATTGTGGCAGAGCCGCTGGAAGGGTCCGCGGTGTTTCGAGTGTGGACGGATTGGACATATGAGTCGCAACTGCCATCAGCAGAGCAAGGTGAAGCTGGTACAGCAGAGCAGTGGCGAGGAGACCAAAGCTGGCGATTGGAAGTGAATGCCATTCTGCCCGAAGGGGGGAGTATGCCAAGGTCCGGGTCAACGGTGCAGATTCAATCCATGCTAGTGGACACTGGGTCTCCAGTAAGCATTGTCAGCAACTGCACAGCCCTCCCTGCCCTCAAGTTGCAATCCTGTAGGTTGCGACTGACCTCCTTCACAGGCCAGACCAGAACCACACTGTGGGGCGAGGGGAGGTGCTGGTGAAGGCAGGTGGTGGGTCGGTGCGCCTGCGTCTGGTGGTGTTGGACATCGGTCCACACCACCCTCTGTTGGGACGGGAGTGCCTCAAGGTGCTGAAGAAGAGATCAGAGCTTGATGCACCTGCGGTTGGCCCAGTGATGCCCGGGCTGACACTGCAACAGGTGATTGAACTACACAAGAGTGTGTTCGGGGAGGAGGTTGGGCAGGATTCCCACCAAGGTGTCACTGATGAAGCCGGGGGCCAAGCCAGTACTGGCGGGCCAGGCTCGTTCCCTTCGCCTCCAGGATGCCAACGAGCGCGAGTTGGACAGATGGGGTTAGCTGGGCATAGCAGAGAAGGTGCAGCCCAGTAACTCTCTCTCTGGCTGGGCACACCTCTGGTGCTTATCCCCAAGCAAGATGGAGGTGACTGTGCGCAGACTACCGGATCACAGTCAACCTCAGCTGGAGCCATTGAAGTACTCGATGCCCACGCCAGAGGTGCTCTTCGACAGCATCAAGGGCAAGAAGTTTGCCAAGCTGACAGTCGGAACGCTTATTTGCAGTGCGAGCTGGACGACAAATCCAAGGACGACGACAGTCACCCACGCACCGAGGTGCGTTCCGTATGAACCGATCGCCCTACGGCATCAGCATCTGTGGGGCGATGTTTCAGGCCACCACGGACCGTGTGCTGGATGGTCTCCCGGGGTTGTGAGCTACCTCGACGACATCCTGGTCACGGTATACGGTGATCGAGAGCTACTCCAGCGGTTGGACAGGGTCCTAACGCGACTGAGGACAACGGAATGCGGGCTCAAGAAGGAAAAGTGCGAGTTTGACTTGCATGAGGTGGTGTACCTCGGGTGGAGGGTGTCGGCAACAGGATTGCGCTCCTCTGGAGGAGAAGACCAGCGCCATCAAGCGGGCACCGAACCGCAGAATGTCCACCAGCTGAAGTTCTGATCGGCTCCATCAGCTACTACCAGCGGCTGTTGCCAAACCTGGCGACGGTCCTGGCTCCGCTGTACGCTCTGCTGAAGAAGGACGTGAAGTGGAAGTGGACCGAAGCCTGCTCAGCGGCCGTGACCCGCATAAAGTAGATGCTGGTAACAGCACCGTTCTGGTGCGGTACGATCCGGCTCTGCCTCTGCGGCTGGTCACAGACGCCAGCTCAACTCGGCCTGGGAGCGGCTCTGCTCCAGGCGATGCTGAAGCTGGGTGTAATCCCGAGCGCCACTCGGCCGCTAGTGGCTGTGCTCGTGACAACACCCCACCCCTTAAACACATCTACGCCTCCTCAATCAGACGCTTGGGCGTTCGCGTGGCCCTGTCCGAACGCCGAGGCCGTGGGACGCCCGTTCCCACCGATATGCCACCACCACGGATGGCGAGGGCGCGGCCGGCGGGCGGGCGCGGAAGACAAGGAGGACGGGACACCGGAGGCTTCCCGTGGCGTCGGCGAAGACCACAGCAGCAGTGCAGCAGGGCGCAAGCAACGGTGCTGCCGGCTGGAGCCTCTTCTCGCCGACGGCGCTGACCCAGGTGGCCGTGCAGCTTGATACGGAGATAGCCGCCTTTTTTTGTGCCGCCGGCGGGATCGCGCGTGGTGCCGCGGTATCGGGTAGAACGCAAGGCGATCACGGGCCCGGCGTTCGGACAGGGCGACGCGAACGCCCAAACGTCTGATTGAGGAGACGTAGATGTGTTTAAGGGGTGGGGTGTTGTGTCCTGAGCACAGCCCACCTAGCGGCCGAGTGAGAAATCCTCGGGATTTCACGCCCAGCCGGCAGACAGGTCA
>JAOTOL010000496.1:0-76360 GCA_034440575.1 Imbricaverruca yamaguchii | reverse complement strand
ATTGGAAGGAGGTGAAGGAGGGCCAACCTCAAAGATAGAATGTTCTCGAAACTACTAGAGCTGTGGATAACTAGGAAGGGCACCTAGCAGCTTTGGAGGGTCCTGGAGGGCTAACGGAGCCCCCTGAGAGCCAAGGGGAGTCCCTAATGTTAGCTAGCAATGGTTGTGAGGAATACTAAGGGCCAGCAGCAGAACTAGAAAGTCCTTGAAGCTAGAATGGCTGTCAAGGATTGAGAAGGGTCCCTAGCAGCTGGGGAGAACTCATGATGATTGAAAATAATTACTTAGTGCTAGAAAGGGAGCATTAGGATGACCTAGAGGCTTGAAAGAGATCCCTATGAGAAGACCAGGCCTCATGAAGAAGAATCTCCTGAGATATAAAGGGAGTCCGTAAGGGCCAGCGATAGTTGTGAGGAATGCCGAGAGCCAGTTTCAGAAATAGAATGTCATTGCTAGCCTAAAAGGCTATCGAGGACTGGGGAGATCCCTGAAAGTTAAAGCAAACTGGACTGTGATGCCCCTGAGGCTTAGGAGGAGCGCTGAGGATGAACAGAGCCGCCATGGAAAGTTCCGAGATATGGTTACGTTTTCTGGAAATTGGCCTGTCTCGGAATTACACAATTCCCATGGAAGCTAGACAGATTTGTTGAGGACCCATTGCTAAAATAATTGCTTTTCGTTGAGTGTGAAATATGGAATCGTGTGCAGTAGGATGCGGAAATTCCGCATGGGAACGATGTTACTTAACATATCAATTACTTCAACTCAATTTTGAACCAATAGAGTACTTCTAAGTGCACATTCTTTGTTCATTTCTGGAGACCTAACGTGGGTATAGTGATTTTACAGATTGTTTTATCTATAACATCGGTTTATATTAACAATACCATACTAGCAATACACGACATTGCATCACAGACCACATCATGGGTAAATCCGCTAATGAAACTGCTACAAGATGTTTGTGCATCACAATCCGTAATGGTGAGCACAAGCGCGAAATCTGATTCTGATTACACGATATTCTGTTAGAAGCTAGGCATGCATATTTCATCACTACAAATCAAGAAGCACGACGCCAATGCTTCCCTGCAAAGGATGACTATTCAGTGTTAGGTGGTAAGTCGTACATTCCACCTTATTTCACGATAAAAAATTATCCCTGCAGTGTCCTGACCACAGCTCCTCCAGCAGCTACGGTCGCCCCAGCGATGGCGAAACAGACAGCCCAGCGATGGCTGTGATTTCGGCTACTTCAGCGGCGCTAGTTGGTTGGCCATTGCCCTGGTGACATAGGTGGAGCAAAAAGAGGTAAACATCATTTGTAGGATGCTGTGTAGTGCATAGCTGGCCATGCATCTTGCTGGTCCTTCCCCTGTCCCTAAATCTTGCGCTTATTTTTATTCACTGGCATTAACGCCTCACTTGGAGAACGTATGACGGTGTTGAAAAGGCACAACAATGTGGATCCCACCCTTATCATGAACTCCCTACCTATCTACATTTCCGCTACCTCTGTCTGTAGCGGATAGCAAAACGAAGCAGTTGTGTCCATGGAGATGAGCACTGTTATTCTTACTAAAGCTAATATATGCATGCTTTCATTAGAGATGTGTTAGTAGCCCTTTGCTTTCCGTGATTGGTTTTATTTCCTTGGTTGCTCTCGGCAGCGACAAGTTTGTTTGTCTTCTTTGTCATTATCAGACTATTTAATCTTGATTGCAGGTCTTACTTTAGCCACGCCAGGGTGTAGTGCCTGGTTTTCCCACATATGCTGTATGTGTACATACATACATGCATACATATACATATATATATATATATATATATATATATATATATATATATATATATATATATATATATATATATATATATATATATATATATATATATATGTATATGTATATATATATAGCCAGAGTGAGAGAGAGAGAGAGAGAGAGAGAGAGAGAGAGAGTGAGTGAGTGAGGAGTGAGTGGTGAGTGAGTGAGTGAGTGAGTAGTGAGTGAGTGAGTGAGGATGTGGTGGTGGGTGAGTGTGAGTGGTGGTGGTGGGTGAGTGGTGGTGGTGTGGTGGTGGTGGTGGTGGTGGTGGGTGGTGGTGGTGGTGGGGTGTGGTGGGAGGGGGTGGTGTTGGTGTTGTTGGTGATGTATTGGTATTGTATGTATGATTGTGTTGGTGGTGGTGGTGGGTGGTGTGTGTGGTGGGTGGTGGGGGGTGAGGGAGTGAGTGAAGTGAGAGTGAGTGAGTGAGTGAGTGGTGAGTGAGTGGGAGTGGTGGGGTGGTGAGGAGGAGTGAGTGGTGAGTGAGTGAGTGAGTGAGTGAGTGAGGGTGGTGAGTGAGTGAGTGAGTGAGTGTGAGTGAGGTGAGTGAGTGAGTGAGTGAGTAGTGAGTGGTGTAGTAGTGAGTGAGTGAGTGGTGAGTGAGTGAGTGAGTAGGTGAGTGAGTGAGTGAGTGAGTGAGTGAGTGAGTGAGTGAGTGAGTGGTGAGTGGTGAGTGAGTGAGTGAGTGAGTGAGTGAGTGAGTGAGTGAGTGAGTGGTGAGTGAGTGAGGAGTGATGAGTGAGTGAGTGAGTGAGTGAGTGAGTGAGTGAGTGAGTGAGTGAGTGAGTGAGTGAGAGAGAGGGGGGACATATTTGAGGCGTTTGGTCTCGCTAGGTAGGGGGGGGGCTACTCAAATGTTTCCTCCCCCTGGGTCAAATACTTGTTACACCACTGTGTACAGACTGCGTTGCTGGTATCTGTATGCTCTCTTCGCCAGGACGTAGCCAGATAAGATATGGTTGTCGAGTCGGCTATGGCAGCCGACGCTGAGCAACTGCTAAACGGGGATGACGAGCCGCTACTACCGGCCGTCTCCCCCCGACCAGTGGCCATGTCCGATCAGGCCAGCGTCGCTGCGCCGCAGCCTGCCGGAGAAATCCTCTTCCAGGTGCTGACCAGCATCGCAGGTGAGCACGTCCGGCCATTCTGCTGTCCGATCCAGTGTGACCCATTCGGAAAATATCCTGACCAGTCCTCCGCTCACCCCGACAGTCTCGACCGGTCCCCACCCAGTCCATGACCCGGTCCCTACCCAGTCACCGACCCAGTCGCCGACCCGGTCCCCACCCAATTCTCGACCTGCCCCGATACAGCCCCGATCCGGCGCCACCCAGTCGCCGACCCACCCCGACACAGCCCCAGCCCAGTCCCCCCCCCCCCGACCTTGTCCCCGACCCTGTCCCCCACCAGAAGCTGTCCCCGTCCAGCTTCCGACCCATCCTGACACAGCCAGACCCGGTCCCCAGTCAGTCCTGGATCTGCCCCGACATAGCGCTAAGGACCGATCCGCTCATGGTGCTTGTCTTTGTCTCCGGTCGCCATAGAGAAACGTGTTAAAGTATGAATACATTACCTTTATCTAAACTCACATCACGAATATCTAGAAATGCCGCACGGATTCAAGTAGAATCAAGCCCTGGCTATAACACATGTAGCTTTCACCCGAAGTATACACATGGTGACCATAAGTTTGCAATATACTTGCAAATATAATCTGATATAGATACGTTTCCATATACGTTGCGTGTTGTCGCATACAGTAAAGCAAGGGGATCTGCCTGTGCCTTTCCTGGTTGAGTATTACAACATCCCTCCCCTGATTCCAATATGTATAATATTTTGCGACGCCTAACAGTTCGAGGAGTTATTTTGCAACCTTTGTTCCGCCTCTTCAATTAAGAGCACCATATAGAGATAATACTACAGACAAGCACATCCGAAGCAGTTTCGTGAAGTGGAGAAAGAAAGCATGAACGTATACGTCATCCCTTGATGATGCCGAGGTTACTTGATGCCGTTGGTCTGGAATTATCCCATCTTGCATTTCTCGTCATTCTTTCCATGGTTGGTAAAACAACCTTGACCGTTCCCGTCGATTTCGTGAAGCGTTCCCACTAACCACTAATAATTATGCAACTGTTCTGAGTATTTCCAGTCATTGATGCGCTGTATAACTGTGCCAGTCGGGTAAATTCGTCCGTCTTACATGGAGATATGTACTATTTGGCATTCAGCTATTATGTACTATACTATACTATGCAGTTCGGCATTCAGCTATGTTATTGTGGCTGTTTCATTTGTACTTGCTTCACGAAGAGCGCCATGCTGACGTCACGCAATCGGCTCCGCTACCAGTTGATCACGGTGCTGTCTCAGTTCCGCTGGCATTCGAGAGTTTCAGCACAAACTGGCGCATTGCCAACGGTTGTAATTGGTGGTGGAGTCCTTCCAAATTTGGTGAAGAAAATTATATGACACTTAATGCTATTAATAATTCTCAAGAGCGAGCCACGTTATCATTGCATTCATTTTTCCATAACTTCAATATCCATTGGTTGGCTTTTCACCAGATTACGGAGCATTTACACTTATATAGACATCCTTGGTTTCATCTTTGTTGAGCAATCCCCTTCTTGAAAATGAAAGTAACGCTGAAAGCGCGATGCTATGACAGCGTTATGATTATGCGTGATGTTGCATGCCTAGGTTTACCCAATCAATGACATGATAGCCATGTGATAATGCCACAACTTGTACAAATGAAACAGCCCAGTTTGGTGCGGTGTGAGACATGAAATGCTACCCAGTCACGCCTGATGACTTGATTGAGCCGTCAGCAAGCTCAGAAAGGTGTGGTGATCGGTCCAGTCGCGTGTGGTAGACTGGCTGTCGGAGTAGTCACGTGTCACGGTTAGCCCAGTCACAGTCGGCCACCTACAATCGGCTCACCCACGTGTGGCCGATAGCTGGGTTGCTCTCACCCTCTGACACTTGTGGCCATGTGTTGCAGCCACGTTCGGCGGTCTGATGGTCGGCCTGTCGCTGGGATACTCGAGCACGGCGAACCCCGACCTGCACAACTCGACACTGCACACCACCAGTTCGGAGGAGTCGCTGATCGGCTCGATGATGCCGCTGGGTGCGGTGTTCGGTGGTCTGGCTGCCGGCTGGGCTATGGACACCATGGGCCGGCGCACGACCATGGTGGCCATCACGGTGCCCGCCATGGTCGGCTGGCTGATGATCATGTACGCCGGCAGCGTGGGCGTCATCATTGCCGGGAGAGTAGTCAATGGCTTCTCAACGGGCTGCACGACGGTTGTTGTGCCCACCTACGTGGGTGAGGTGTGCGAGCCACGCATTCGTGGATCGATGGGCGCCGCCTTCCAGCTCCAGGTGACACTCGGCGTACTGTTGTCGTACGTGATCGGCAAGTACGTCAGCTGGAACTACCTGGCGATGGCATCGTCCTGCTTCCCGGTCGTGTGGCTGGTGATGGTGAGCGTGGTGCGCGAGTCGCCACTGTGGCTGGTGGGCAAGAATCGCGAGTTGGAGGCGCACGATGCGCTGTTGTGGCTGCGCGGCCCCGCCGCTGACATCAACAGCGAGCTGGCGAGGCTGCGCTCGCAGAACCAGGAGATGCGCGACAAACGGGCGTCGTTCCGCGACTTGGCGCTCCGTCAGAACCTGCGTCCGTTAGTCATGTCACTCATGCTGATGGTCGGCCAGCAGTTGTGCGGCATCAACGCAGTTATGTTCTACACCACCAATATATTCTCGGACGCTGGCAGCAGCATCAATGCCAACCTGTCCACCATCATCATTGGCGTGGTCCAGTGCTTGTCGACGTTCGCCGGCGTGGTGTTGGTGGACCGTCTCGGCCGGAAGATCCTGCTGATTTGCTCCGTCGGCATCATGTGCATCTGCCTGCTCGTGCTCGGCGTGTACTTCTACCTCGACAAAACACTCGGAAATGACGTGACCAGTATTGGATGGCTGCCGCTCGTCTCTCTGATGATCTACATATTCGCTTTCTCCATCGGATTCGGTCCGATTCCCTGGCTAATGATGGGTGAGTGGCGGACTTGTGGGGTGCGATTTGAATTTCCCCACTTGGAACCGGGTGGTCAGAGAGCTATAATTTGGATTCGCAGGTCTTCAGGTTGCGGGCGTGTAATAGTCTGTGTATTCGCTGCAGTGTTAACATAATGGTTTTTCGTTAGGTGGGAGATGTCGAAACGAGCACAGTAGGATGTCGAAATTTGTCATGGAATTAGTGCCATTGCAAATCATTTTGATGTCTTTCGGACTCAAATTTGAGCCAATGGTGTACTCCTGCTGCACCTTCATTAGTTTTTTAGATTCATAATTTATGAAGAGCTATATTCTGGTAATGATAAAAAGCCTATTCTATGCACTGGTGATGTATGCCATATTGCATTATCGATAATCCATTTACATAAAATTGCATTGCGAATTGTTCGTGCATCATCATCCCTTATCGAGAGCATGATCATGCTACTAACAAACGAGGTGCTCTTAGAAAGAAGACACGAAGACTTCATTAGCACATATCAAGAAGCAGGATGCCGATACTTCCCCGGAGAAGGATGTCGAATTAATGTTCAGAAAGTGGTATATTCCACCCTATTTTACAAATAATTTAACACTGATTCGCTGTGCCCTAACCCCACACACACAAATGAACGAAACTTCTTTTCACTTCGAAATATGCTGTGGTATTTCCAGGTCTTCGGGTACGAAGATTTGCACCGATCCGTAACCTTAGGTAGCTGATATTTTTAATCACCTCCCCTGCCTTCTGCATTACAATATTGAACTTAGTCTGTGGTCCAATAATCTTTTTTTTTGTCAGATGGATAACTAGATGTTCCGATCATGAATGTGTGTGGTTTGCTTGGCATGTGCAATGTCAATGCAGTAGTGTTTGGCTACAGCAATGACCGGTTCCTTATTGTGTTCATCACTCCGGCCATGGTATGAGGCACCTTGCGACGGTGACTGGTTGTACTTTACAGCTGTAGCTACAGATATGAATATTTCTGGATTCTGCGCTGACAGGCAGATCAGCCATACTTGTGAAATCCGAATCAGTCGTCGAAACAGGGATTTATGTTGTCAGTCTAGGGCAGTACCTCATAGATTTCTGGTTACGGATTAGGTGACGTGATTAGTTTCTTCATCGCAAATATTAAGTGCCATCTTATCGCCATTATAGCTACCATAAATGGGTACTTACCAGTAGTGAAGTAGCCAGCATACCATGTGGGGTCAGTGCTTAGGCTGCGTTAGACGTTCTGCACAAATAAGTGTTCGTAAATATTCAAGATGTAAGATCAGTCACCCTATTATCTCATGAGGACGCCGGCTTCGCAACCGCCCACTGCTGTGTAGAGTCGACCTCATATGTTTTATCAGCTGATGTGGTCCTCCCTGACCTGACCTGACCTGACATGTCTCCAGGCGAGCTGTTCGCGCCGGAAGTGAAGGGCGTGGCAAGTGGGATCGCGGCGACGTTCAACTGGACGCTAGCTTTCATTGTTACGCTCACATTTGCACCGCTCGCTGTCGCCATCACCGAGGCGGGTGCATTCTGGCTCTTCACGACCATATGTGGTATCATGACTGCCTACATCTTCTTCTTCGTCTTCGAGACTAAGGGCAAGACGTTGCAAGAAATCCAAGATCATTTCAGGCAGTAGTGATCCACTGGACAATGTTGGTGGGAGGTGCCGAGACCAAGGGCCAGGCGTGAGACGGAACGTGCCGAGACCAAGGGCCAAGCGTGAGACGGAACGTGCCGAGACCAAGGGCCAGGCGTGAGACGGACCGTGCCGAGACCGAGGGCCGCACGTGAGACGGAACTTGCCGAGACCAGGGGCCGCACGCGAGGTGGAACGTGCCGAAACCTGCGTCGATATCAGACGATCCGGAAATGTACTGCTGCTGGATTTCCGTGGTGTTAGTATACTAGTTTTTGTTCACATAGACTGGTGCGCTGTTCAGTGTCACATTCCATAAGTTACCCCATCCAATTTGCCCGATATTACTTCCTCTGCCGGTGATACTGTATTTGACCCCGTGGTGATCTTCGCTTACTGATAAATATTTTAATCGGGCCCGTAATGGGCACAAAATGACCCTTGATGTCGACGCGCCCTAAACTCCAATCTACTACCACCTACTCGGGCCCATAAGCCCACTGGCAAAGAAAACGACTGTGGGAATGTGTCAGAACTCGGTTCGCGTGTGATTCCAGCCTTTCATATTCAGTCGATTGCCCTTCGTCATGTTAGCTTGTACCGTTTAAACGTTATTACACGAAGCATTTATTTACTTGAAATAAGCCCTCTGTTGCCTTGAATGCTAAGCACGGTACGATAAGCTCGGGAGCCAGTGAGTGCGGTTAACATTTTAGTGCGTGAGTTATGGGAGCATGTGTCAGATGTCAACCTCCGCAGCCATAAGAAGGCCTACTTCACATGGTCTTATTGCTTACAGTTTCAGAAAGTCACTTTCATCCCACATTTTCATCTGCTCTAAGCTGTATAGAGAGGGCGGGAAACGGCATGGCATGTCTTCATCCTTGATGTTTTGAGTTCCAGGTCATGCCAATCAGGTCAGTGTCGGAGTGTAGTTAGTCATCCGGTCTTTGTCATAGTTTTCGAACCCCGGTCGCGAGGAAAATGCTCAAGTGATCCAGTTGTCATGTTAACGCTTCAATGTTGACATGACGACTGGAGGTTTAGTTCAACACACTAAGATGTGCGATGGTCAAGCTTATCGACCAAGGTAATGTCTAGCACCAGGAAATATGAGATGAAATGTCAAAGGTTGTGATTTTCAAAACAGGTGCTCGTCGTCACCAAAGTCACCAAAGTAATTCTTACTGTTTTTAGTCTTCCTCCATATTTTTTTGGGAAGATCATAAATTATTTGCAAAGCTTTAGAAGTACCCCTAAAAATATACCAAAGTTTTTGTTAAAATCAAGTTTGTGAAGCCTAGTCATGTAAAAACCAGCCTGAAAAGTTGCCCTTGTTAATACATTCTTACTTCGTCTGACTCCATAGTTTAGCCCCCAGAGGCCCTGCGATGTGCTTTCTTGAAACATTCCAGGTCGTATCTCAATTGACTAGCCTGATATCGACTCGAGCGTGGAACACAATTAGTGGACGGTTTGCCGTAAAAAAACATTGTCCCAAAAATAGTACTAGCCACAGACGTATGCACAAACGTTTTTACCAGTTTAAGTCTCCCGTCTGAGCTGTTGACGTAACTCGAGGTCACTAACATTTTTACGTCCGGTGTTCCACCTTTTCGTATGGTCACTTTGGCCATTGCCACTTATCCATGTACACATCCTATACTTTTGGTGGAATATATGCGTATCTTGCTAGTCACAGATCATGTTAAGCGGGTGATGTTTCCATGGATGCAAGGCGAAAAAGCTATCAATATCCTTTGGGAGGGCGCTGCCCAACTAGGGAAAGATGCAGGAACTACTGACTTTTTCGCTGCTCACGTGTAGGGTCGTTTTTGGTTAACCGAAATGGTAAATGTATAGCATCCTCCAGACCGGATTGAGCAGAGGATCCTAATGGTTGTAGTTTAGCCATAAGTGTGGTGGACTGGAGTGTTGGCCAGAAATCCGCACAGTGTCGTGCCTCAAGGAAATCTGGTGAAAATCCTGGTAGGAGCTGGTGGCTGTGAATGAAGCCAGAAACGTTTTGCCCATGAGCCTCCTTCAATGCGCAGTCCCGGGGCGGGGATGGCCGAGTGGTTAAGATGTCGGGCTATGGGTCGGGCAAAGGTCCCGGGTTCGACTCTAGCGCCACTCAGGACATTTCCCAATCCCGCGGCCCACCGGCGAAACAGTGTGGGCGGCGCCATTAGCCGTGAATGTGCATAAAGTGTGTCGTGAACCAACCAATAAACAAACAACGCGCAGTCCCATTCAGTCTTCGGTTCTCTTCAGTCATAGCTTTGACGTTTGCACCCTATTTACAGGAAATAGTAAATTCTCACGTCTTTAAATTGATCAATAGCCTTCCCAGATTGCGGCCTGAAGTGAGCTATACCTTCTCTTCAGGGCTCAGAAGAGTACAACGACGTGCTCCTCCCGCGCCGACGTAAATATGACCGCAAATGTAGCATCGATTCCTCCATCGAAATGGATAGACTGAAGCTCTGTATTGGGCAACCTATCAGCATTATCCCACCTTTCGCTAAGGTGCTTCACCGACGAACACGATGTTTAGCCCGCCAAGTTGGGGACGAATAGCCTAGGGGTAAGTTGCTCGTCTCACAATCGAAAGGTTGTGGGTTCGAGTCTCACCTGCCTCTTCGCCCGCGGCCAATCGGCGTGAGAGATTGGCGACGCTACATGACTCAACGGTCGATGTGTCGTAAAACCAATAACCAACCAACCTGGCCCGCCAAGTTTTTTGGCATCTTAAAATGTTTGGATCTTAAAATTTGAACGTTCCACCTGCAAATGCTTTTTTCAAAAACGTATGCTTTATTTCGACAGCTATAGCCGTACTAAATAAAATATAAAGCCGCAGCGGGGAGCAGCGGCACTGCCACGTACTGCAGAAAACGCGATCAGTTGTCTCAGCATCACGCCATGCCTACATGAAGCAAACATTCGTTACTTGATAACGCTTTTTGACAACACATCTGCTCCTTACTTATAGGATATCGTTGATATATCCAGACTAGGAGACATTTTATCAAATATCGTCCCCTACTATAAGCCACCAAGCGCTCTAGTTTAGTGCATTTACACGGTGCATATATTCGGTGACACCAAGTGGATATACACGGTGTTCACCAGAAGAAGTGCCGCGTTCATCCGGATGACTCCCCAATCCAGCAATCGTCGCGTCGCCAACATGGAGCAGGTTGCGTCCATCTCCGATGGATCTCGGCCACTCCAGGCGGATGCCCTGGCACGGCGGCTGGTTCCGTTGGTGCGCCGAGATCGGTCAGGGGGCGGTGACCGCGACCGAGCGCCGCGTGGCAGACATAACCATTGCGTGTCTGATGGTGTCAGAGGGCGGCCGCGAGCGGTCAAGTATGCCGACAAGGCTGTTGCCGTGGGCGAGGCAGATCCAGTGCGTACTGCTGACCCTGCGCCGGTGGCCGTGTCGGGTGGAGGCGTCGCAGAACTGCCCCCACCCCCACCCCCACCACACACACACAGCCGAGTGGCATTGCCGCAGTGTCGATGGACATCGCAGTCATCAGCAATGTCCCCCATGCAGAGCGTCATGTACTAGCGCCAGGTGGCTACGAGTAGGGAAGAAGTAAAGGAGGAGGCAGGGGTGCGGTTTTGCCGGCTCATCGCCGGGAGCATTGTGGGGGTGCGATAGATAGGTGAATTTTAGTCTTAACAGGTTAATTAACTACTGGACAGTCAGCGAAGTCCATATAATGTTCGTAGTTTGCATGGGTGGTCTGGTTGCCGAAGGCGGCTGGCCTTGTCTATTGTAGTGTGTTATTGGTTATGGTGCTGTGGATGCACGGTGAGTCAGGGGGTCCGGTTGGCTCGGCGCGGCGCCGGCGGCGGCCACGCGGGGTTGGCGTGATGGTGCGTCACGACCACGCGGGGGGACACCGGAGCCGCCGGCTGACGAAGCTGCGTGACTCACCCGAGGCCAGGAGAGGGCCCCCGGCGCGGCCGGGGGACAGTCTGACTGGGGCACGAGCAGTGAATAAACGTCCTGGCATGACCGGAATTGTCATTTGGTAACTACAAGCTATTTCGGCCTTTTTCGGTGTCCGTCATGCCAGGGACGGACGGTGAGCCGGTGTCAAGTGTTGCGCCGCCGATGGAGGTGCCAGCAGGCGTGCTGGGTGACGTCCGTGCGCGCTACTTTGATGCGCGGAATATCCCGGAATTCAGCGGCGCCGGCGACAACGTTGCAGAGTGGTTCGGGAGAGCGGAGCTGTTGTGTCGCCGGCGGGGCGTCAACTGCATGGACGTCATGCCTGAGCGGTTGACGGGTGCCGCGTACGCGGTCTGGGAGCAGCTGGCGGAGGAGGCTCAGGGGTCAACGGAGGCGGTACGGGCGGCGCTGTACGACGCGTTTGCCCCCAACCGATACGTCGCCTTCGACGCATTCCAGACCCGGGTGCTGAAGGAGGGCGAGTCGCCGGATGCGTACCTGGCCGACCTGCGTCGCCTCATGGACCTGGTGTTGGGCGGCTCTGGTGACGTGATTCCCGAGACGATTCTCGCCACCAAGTTCGTGTCCGGGCTGCCGCTCCGCGTCCGGACGTAGCTCAAAGCGGGGACGCGGGCGCGGGCCCTCTGCCTGCCCGAGCTCGTTCGAGTCGCGAGGGAAGTACTCAGCGATGAGCAGGGAGCGGCAGTAGCAACGGCGTCTCCTGTTGTGGCAGCGACGCGGCGAGACGACGCCCGGCCGCGGCCACGCCCACGTGTGCGCTGCTGGACGTGCGGCACCGTGGGTCATCTGGCGGCGGCGTGTCCTCGTCGCGTACCGGCTGCGCCAATGGCGGGAAACGCGGCTGGGGGCGCACTAGCGCGAGCGCCGTCTCCCGCGGCGTAAGCGCGCTCCCGGTGGTGCGGATGCGCGTGGACGGGACGTGGTGTCACGCGCTAGTGGACACGGGTTGTACGGATGTGCTGCTCTACCAGGGGTGCTGTGCTGACCGTTACGATGCGTCGCGCGCGGTGACGTTGCGCGCTGTGAACGGTAGTGCGCTGCAGTGTGTTGGTACTGTGTCGGTCATGGTTGAGTACCAGGGGAAGAGGGTCACGCTCAACGCTCTGGTGGTGCCGCACAAACTGTTGGGAGTCGATATGGTCTGGGGGATGACGGGAGTGGTGGCTATGGGCGGTGTTGTGGTGCGGGCCGCAGACACAGTTACGCTGTGTGCGGCGGTGGCGGTGGATGACGGGTCTGCCAATGGGGGCGGTGGTGACCGGGCGGGTGCAGGGACGCGGGCGGATGGGCCGCGGCGTACGGGGCCTGCGGATGTGGGGACGCGGGCGGATGGGCCGCGGTGCGCGGGGCCGGCAGACGACGGGTTTGCTGAGGGGAACGGTGGCGACCGGGCATGTACAGGGCCGCGGGACATTGAGGTGGACGCGGCTGATTTTTCCGTGCGGTTCGATGCGCAATCACGGGAATGGACCATGGCCTGGAAGTGGGCGGACGGGGCGGGGCCGCCCCGGCTCAGGAACCAGACTGCGCAGTACGCCGTACCATCAGAGGCCAGAGCGGCGTACGAGGCGGAACTCGAGTTATGGATCGCTGAGGGCTGGCTTCGTCCGTGGGACGAGGAGACGGACGGACCAGCCCGTGGCTTGATCCCGCTGATGGCGGTGCCACAGCCGCACCAGCACAAGGTACGCCCTGTGCTGGACTACCGGGAGTTGAACGCACACGTCGCGGCTCACACCGCAGATGCGGACGTGTGCTGCGACCAGCTGAGACGCTGGCGGCAGCACGGCGCCCGTATCGCGGTGGTGGACCTGCGTAAGGCATATTTGCAGATCCGGGTGGTCCGGCGGCTGTGGCCGTATCAGACGGTGGAGTTCCGCGGGCGCCGGTATGGTCTGACACGGGTCGGGTTCGGATTGAATATCGCCCCAATGGTGATGAAGGCGGTAGTGCAGGCTGTATTGCGCCGCGACGCGGAGGTGGCGCGCGGGGTCCTGCCCTACGTCGACGACTTGCTCGTCAACGAAGCGGTGGTCAGCGCCGAGCAGGTTGTTGAGCACTTCACGCAGTACGGGTTGGTCTGCAAGCCACCCGTACGGGCGACGGAGGGGGCTCGTCTCCTCGGCCTGCGCGTGAGCATGGGGGATGCAGGTGAGGGCGACCTGCGATGGCAGCGAGACGGTACCCCTGCGGCGCCGCCAGTCGTGCTGACGCGTCGCGCCGTCTTCGCGTGGTGTGGCCAGTTGGTGTCGCACGTGCCGGTAGCGGGATGGCTACGGCCGGCGGCGGCCTGGCTCAAGCGTCGTGCTAACGCTGCCTCTGTGGGTTGGGACGACCCGATCACGGATGCGGCGTTGAGCGACCAGGTGAGCCAGGTAGCCGAGCGGCTGGGTGCAGCAGACCCGGCACGTGGCGCGTGGTGTGTCACTACGGGGGAGGCGATGACAGTGTGGACGGACGCGAGCGCGTTGGCCACGGGGGTGGTGCTGGCAGACGCCGTGACGGGTGCCGTCATTGAGGATGCGAGTTGGTTGCGCCCAGAGGCACAGGCAGCCACACACATCAACATGGCTGAGCTGGACACGGCGCTCAGTGGCGTCAACCTGGCCCTTGCGTGGGGAGTGACGACGATCGATCTCCGCACTGACTCGGCCACAGTCCGGAAGTGGATTGACGACGCCCTGAGCGGCCGGTCCCGGCTGCGAACCAAGGCACACGGGGAGATGCTGATCCGCCGGCGTGTCGACGTGATCCGTCAGCTCGTGGAAGAGTTCCGTCTGACGATGAGCGTGCGACTGGTCCGTTCTGCGGACAACCCGGCGGATGAGCTCACCCGTGTGCCGCGTGAGTGGCTGCGTGTGGTCTCCCCGGGTGATGAAGGAGGTGGGGACGCTGACGAGGGGCAGGGGGTGGCGGCGCCGGTGCAGCGGTTCATGAGCGGGAGCTGGCTGACCCGGCTCAGATTCGCGCTGTCCACCACAATGTTGGCCATATGGGGGTGCGGCGCACGCTGTGGCATGCGCGACGTGCGTGTGACGGACGAGTGAATCGTGCTGCGGTTCGTGATGTTGTCTTGTCATGTGATGTATGTCAAGCCATCGACCCGGCGCCGGTGCGGTGGCGCCACGGCCAGTTGCATGTGCCGCGATGCTGGCAACGGCTCGCCATGGACGTGACGCACGTGCGTGGAGCTGCCTACCTCACCGTGATCGATTGTGGCCCGTCGCGTTTCGCTGTATGGCATCGGTTGCACGCTGAAACAGCGGACGAGATCGTCGATGTGCTCGAGACGCTGTTCCTTGGGTATGGCGCGCCGGAGGAAGTGTTGGCGGACAACGCGACGGTGTTCCACGCGAGGCAGATGGTGACGTTCATGGCCCGATGAAACGTGACGCTGCGGTTCCGCGGTGCGTACGAAGCGGGCGGCAACGGTATCGTGGAAAGGCACCACAGAACAGTGAAAGTTATGGTGGCGCGACAGGGCTGTCCCGTGCTAGTGGCGGTGCACCGGTACAATACGACGCCCGTCGACACGGCCGTCGCGACGTCTGCACCGCTGGCGTGTTTGATGCGAGAACCGGGCCGTGACCTGCCCGTCGACGCCAGTTTCGTGCCGGACGGACCAGCAACGGCGCCGCGACTGCGGACTGGGGCACTGCGCCAGGGTGAAACGGTGTGGCTCCGCCGCCGTGGGACCACAGCGTGTATGGACGAGTCGCGTCCTGGCGTGATTACGCGAGTGCTGGCGCCCCCAATGCTGGAGGTCAACGGCATCCCCTGGCATCGTCGAAACGTTCGCCGGCGCTTCCCTGCGCGCCAGACAGCGCCGGACGTGCGTGGTGTGCTGCTGGACGCGGCGGAGGACACGGAGGCGCTGCCAGCCGAGCCGGCAGGTGTGCCGCCGCCAACGCCCATGCCGCGCCGACTCGTGCCGAACGCGCCTTGTGGGTCGACGGAGGTGGAAGTGGATCGGCCGTCGTCAGTCCCGTCGCCTGTTGCAACACACGATGCGACGGCCGTGACGTTGTCCGACTTAGACTGTACCGTGGAAGACTCAGCGGACTCTGATTACGAGCCTGATGAGCCTGTGGACGATGCGGAAGTGTGGCGTGTTGTGCCACGCCGAAGTGCGCGGCTAGCACCTGCGCCGGCCGACCCTTACGCGTGGGGTGGGACTGATAGCGACTGAGGTGTGTGTGTGTATGATTTGTAAATCAGGGGGTGGTGTAGTGTGTTTTTGGTTATGGTGCTGTGGATGCACGGTGAGTCAGGGGGTCCGGTTGGCTCGGCGCGGCGCCGGCGGCGGCCACGCGGGGGTGGCGTGATGGTGCGTCACGACCACGCGGGGGGACACCGGAGCCGCCGGCTGACGAAGCTGCGTGACTCACCCGAGGCGAGGAGAGGGCCCCCGGCGCGGCCGGGGGACAGTCTGACTGGGGCACGAGCAGTGAATACACGTCCTGGCATGACCGGAATTGTCATTTGGTAACTACATCTATCAGATGGCAACAATGTTTGTGATTTGTGAGTATTTGGTGTTTGGCTTCGCTGCCTAATGATGGCGGCGGCGCAATATATTGACATGTCTATTGCTGCCGATTGATAGGTCATGGTCACACAACCGAATCCCTAACCTGATGGCGAACACGAAATATGTTGGTAAATAGGACATAAGAAATCGAATCATTGAACAATTGTCTATCCCATTGCCCCTGTGGTGAAAACTTGGCTCGACGGAACTTAGTATTGATAGCCGTGCGCCCAAGACGCAGAAGGAATCACTTCGTGATCAGGGTGGTATGCAAATGGAGCAGTTGTATCTGCTGGCCGAAAATTTCTCCGCTGAAACGAGTGCAGTCTTCAAAGCCGGACTGGGTAAGCACTGGGGAAAAGCGTTCTCGACGGACATTTTTGGAACCCCAGCACGATTTTTCTGCGTCTGTTGTATTCATTTTGGTCCTTGGCGCGAGTTTTTGTGGTACTAAATGCATTTTGGTGTTCAAGCAAGATTTTGTGGGATCTCGGGTACGATTTTCTGTCCTGCCGGGAGTTCTCGGAACCCCGCTGTATTTGTTCGGGGGTCCGTCCGGAATTTTTAGGGCTGGACTGGGATTTTCGACCAAAAGCGCTATTGTGAGTGTTCCAGTCCGGATGTTGAAGCACGTGGATCGGTTTTGGCTGCCCCAACGTGATTGTACGGGGTCCCGGTGCAATCTTGAAATTACGTTGCGATTGCTGTTCAGTTCAGTCATTAATAATTCCATAAATCATCAATCAGTCAATCTAGCCTATCAATATTTTGCTTCATTCCTACGTGCTGGGCCCGATTTCACGATCCCTATAGAGTAATGCTGTAAGTACATTAAACGTTGCACTCTTGTAGTGTAGGGGTGGTGGCTCTGTCGTCGGTGGGGTGGTGACGGGTGTGGGTGCGGGGTGTTAGACATAAAGACATAACAGATTAGTGCAAATATGAGCCACAAGGGCCCTTCTCGGTTGCACTCTGAACACTGAACCAGTCCACCAAATCCGTCGATCAGCCCTCCTTGGAATACTGAAAAGCAAGCCCTCTATTCTTATCATGACTGTCTATGCTATTTTTAAAGACGTTCGATGTGCTGCTACTGACAATGGTTTCTGCCAGCTGGTTCCAGTGTTCTACTACCATGCTGGTGAAGAAAGACTGTCTTAAGCTTCTCCTGCTGTGGTTAACTTTAATTTTGAATTGATGACCTCTAATTGCATCATTTCTGTTAAAGTTAAGCATTTCCCCAAGATATCCCTTCTCCAGATCATGGACAAATTTCAAAAAGACCTCGATGAGATCTTTTCTCAGCCTTCTATATCTAAGTGAAGACATTTCTTCAATCTTTCCTCATATGCCAGGTTGCTTATATTATTAACCATTTTTCTAGGCCTCTTTTGTACTTTCTCTAAAAGCCAACAATCTTTTTCATAGCTAGGAGACCAAGCTTGGATGCTGTATTCCAAATGTGCCCTGACGTATGGACAGTAAAGCTTCCTGATGACTTTCTCACTTCTGTATGATGCATTCCTATTTATTGCCCCAAGCATTCTCAGTGCCTTCCTCCTGGCTTCCTTAGTCTGTTCTGAT
Source organism: Imbricaverruca yamaguchii (assembly GCA_034440575.1). NCBI lineage: Eukaryota > Metazoa > Arthropoda > Thecostraca > Neoverrucidae > Imbricaverruca > Imbricaverruca yamaguchii. The sequence goes on along the minus strand of JAOTOL010000496.1, from coordinate 58,705 downwards.
GCCCCCGATAATGTCTAGAATAACACCTTAGTCCTTCTGTTGAGTCAATGATAGTACCTGGCCACCCATCCAGTATGGAGCCTTCATATGCTGTAATGCATATAATGAATAGTGGTGTCCCCAGTACTTACCCCTGTGGTACTCCACTAAGATATATATATATATATATATATATATATATATATATATATATATATATATTGTGTGTGTGTGTGTGTGTGTGTGTGTGTGTGTGTGTGTGTGTATTGCATACATACAAAAAAAACATATCATATATCATTTGTCCGGGCTTTTAGAAAATAAAGTGCCCGAAATCTGGTGAGTTTCGGAAAACTGTGGACGGGAGCCTTGGTTGGCAGGGGGACATACTCAGATGTTCCATCCCCCTGGGTCAAATACTTGTTACATCACTGCGTGCAGACTGCGTTGCTGGTATCTGTATGCTCTCTTCGCCAGGACGTAGCCAGATAAGATATGGCTGTCGAGTCGGCTATGGCAGCCGACGCTGAGCAACTGCTAAACGGGGATGACGAGCCGCTACTACCGGCCGTCTCCCCCCGACCAGTGGCCATGTCCGATCAGGCCAGCGTCGCTGCGCCGCAGCCTGCCGGAAAAAATCCTCTTCCAGGTGCTGACCAGCATCGCAGGTGAGCACGTCCGGCCATTCTGCTGTCCGATCCAGTGTGACCCATTCGGAAAATATCCTGACCAGTCCTCCGCTCACCCCGACAGTCTCGACCGGTCCCCACCCAGTCCATGACCCGGTCCCTACCCAGTCACCGACCCAGTCGCCGACCCGGTCCCCACCCAATTCTCGACCTGCCCCGATACAGCCCCGATCCGGCGCCACCCAGTCGCCGACCCACCCCGACACAGCCCCAGCCCAGTCACCCCCGACCTTGTCCCCGACCCTGTCCCCCACCAGAAGCTGTCCCCGTCCAGCTCACGATCCACTCTGACACAGCCCGACCCTATCCCCGCCCTTTCGCCGACTCAGACCCCACCAAGTCGCCGACCCGGTCCCCACCCAGTCGCCGACCCGGTGCCCACCCAGTCCCCGACCCGGTCCTCACCCAGTCGCCGACCCGGTCCCCACCCAGTCGTCGACCCGGTCCCCACCCAGTCCCCGACCCGGTCGCCACCAAGTCGCCGACTCACCACGACACAGCCTCGATCCGAGGCTGTGTCATGTCACCGACCCGCTCCGACATAGCTCATACCCGATCCCACCCAGTCCTCAACCTTCCCCAACATAGCCCTGATGCGGTTCCCACCCAATCCAGATCCGGTCCCATCCAGTCTCCGACCCACCCTGATATCGACACGACCCTATCCCACTCAAACATGTTCGTCAAAGAACACATGCAACGCGCTCAGGTAATGTTTTCAGCAGCCGAGAAAATTGCGCGGTAAATTGCCATCAAGCCAACTAAGGTCCCTTCCATGGTAAGCAGATAGCGTACAAACGTCATCGACAATTTTCATGCGGCAGCTTAAGCATAAGAAGAGAAGAAAGAGATCAAACATGCATAACGCCCTAGTGCTTATAATTATTCGACAAACGAATTTCCCTGTCGGAAGCGCGCAGCTGACTACAAAGTGTTATGTAAAAGTTTTGTGTGGGGAGTGCCCCTCCCCCTCGACACAAATACGCTTTGAACTTGGGGCAGACGATCCTGCCCCTGTCCCTACACCAAATGCGACGCGATCCGATGTGTCGATAGGGCTTGTCGATAGGGCGTGTCGATAGGGCTCGTCGATAGGGCCTGTCGATAGGGCTTGTCGATAGGGCTTGTCGAAGGGGCTTGCCGATAGGGCTTGCCACGTTTCCGTGGCAAGCCCTATCAATACAGAAATGGCCAATTTATGTGACGTAGATAGATGACGTGGATGACGTAGACGTAGATACGTGGGAGCGGGCTGGATCCCGGAATTTTGATCCGGAGGGGCATTCGTTCAGGGGCGCCGCTTCCAGGAGCGCCAATGGTGGATGAAATTACGACGGGATGCGCTCGGACATCCCCGAGAGCCGTTCAATTTATTTTAAGCGACCTCTTCGGCTGAAAATTGCGAGTAAGATGAAGACGCCAGCTTTCACGAATGGATGTTGAATTCCACTTCGGGGTGTTTCCTTCCAACATTGAAAGGGAATATGATGTCCCATGTTATGCGCATTAAGTGATATGTTTCAGGTGTCAGATGGTTCTTTGGTGGTATAGGATTTCCAACCTAGATGCGCTTGGAGGTGGGACCTCGTTCCCCAGCTTCGATAAGTGAGCTGTTTAAGCGCCTATAGAGGAGTTTTATGTGTGAGCTGTCTGTGCTGGTACGTGGGCCTACGTCCCATAGCTTGCTTGTCATTTGGCAATGAAAATCCGTCTGGCTGCTCGACAGAGTCAGCTACTTGTGCTGTGTCGGTCCATTGGTGGAACACGAAATATTGGGTTGCTTCATGCCATTTGTCTGAAATTATAGGATCTTGAAATTTTCGGCATTGTTTTAATGGTTCGTGAAGACAAAAGACTTCCCTGTACATCAAATCTGAATTCTTGATGTGTTCCCACTAAGTACTAATAATTATGCAACTGTTCTTAATATTTCGAGTCATTGATGCGCTGTATAAGTTTGCCGGTGGGGTAAATTCGTCCGTCTTACATCGGGATATGTGCTGTGCAGTTCGGCATGCACTTATGTTATTGCAACATGTCCTCGGAGATCTTTCACACCAGTGTGTGTGCGTGTGTTGGTGAGTTTAGGCAGCCTGCCACCGTGTGGTGATGTCGGCTGGTTATTTCACACCAATAGGTCATGAGTGTGCCACTTATGCCGAATACTGAAGATGCTTAATGCACATGCGCATATCGGTGTAACGAAGTTTCTATAAATGTACTGTTTGGGCCGTCGACACCGCGGTGGCTGACGGCCCAAATGGGTGGGTTTGGCGGTGGCAGGCTGACCAAACTCACCCCCCCCCCCACACACACACACACGCACGCACGCACGCACGCACGCACGCACGCACGCACGCACGCACGCACGCACGCACGCACGCACGCACACACACACACACACACACACACACACACACACACACACACACACACACACACACACACACACACACACACACACACACACACTCACTCACACATGGGTGTAGCCATTGGGGGCTGGGGGACATGTTCCCCAATTTCTGGAAAGTGGCGTTTTGTCACCCATATTTTTTTCGTGTCCTCAAACCTCAGCTGCCTAAGTATCATCGCCAAAAAAAATTATACTTAATCATTTATAGAGTCAACATATATACGTAAGAACATCACCAAAAATGGTAAATGCCAAAAACCAATAAACGAGCTTCAAAGGCTAGCGGTCGTCACATTATCTCCGAATAGTAAATCAGCAAACTTTAGAAAGGTTTGCTTCCAGGCCATTCTTGAATAACATGAAACTTCACCATCTTCTGTTTTTGCTTGGGCGGAAAATTGTGCTGTGCTAGACAACACATCTACGTTATCGAAAGGCTTTATGCGTCTTAGGCTGTATTCCCCTGCCCATATTTTGATATATCTTGAACAAATTCGAGTCTGGGTGCCCTTGGGTATCTTCAAGACCACTTGGGGAAGTTATGGGCAGCTTTAAGCACGTTCGTCAAGTTAATGTAGTTTCCGTTTTCGTATTCAGTGACGAGTTCGCCGGAGACGTATTTGTACTGGCATCGGCATTTAGCGACGGGTTTATGATCCTTCGAATCACTTAACACCAAACACGCTGGAAGGAACTAGATTAGTCTCGCATTGCCATTTTAACGGTCCAGATTCAACGTAAACCAGTTTCTTCGGCCCCCTCCCATTTATTTTTGTTTTCACCCAAACCTGCCCAAGTCTGGTATCAAGTTAAAGCCTGTGGTGAACCATCCTACGTTTCAAATCGATATATCTCAAGGTCAAGCTTCTAAGTCAAAATTTAGCTTCATTTATCACTTGGCGATATTGAGGCGCTATCGACCGAAGGCGAGATTCGGGTGCCATCGCTTCAATTCTCATCAAAATGAGCGTCATCCTTCGTGGCTTGCTATTCAGTATCAGAAAGCTAACAAACCGAATTGTTTGTCAAGAACAAAGGCCAGGCTGATACTTCGGTCGCCATTTTTTTCGTTTCCTCTCAAACTTATCCAAACTTGGTGTCAAGCAATAGCCTGCGGTGAACACTCTAGTAGCATTTCAAACTGGAACATGTCAAGGTCAAAGGATCGATTGAGTTCGTCGATGTCATCGTGTTTCGTCGTTATGGCTTCAATTTTCAGAAAATGGAGGTCACTCGTGACAACGAATGGACAATCGTGACAATGGATTTAATCGTGACAACATTTTTAAACCGGGATATTTTCAAGGTCAAAGACTAGTTAAGATTTTTTAAGTCCTTGCGATTCATCGCAATGGTGTCAATTTCCACCAAGTGAGTATCATTCGACGTGACTTGTGCCGTATTATAATGTCACCAAATAGAACTAATTTCTAAGGACAAAGGTCACTGCGATTTGTTTGGTCGCCTCGCATTTTTTTGTTCGTCCTAATCTACCGACATCTTGTATCAAGCAATAGCCCGTGGTACACCTCGAGCAATATTTCAAACCGGAACCTGTCAATGCCAAACCACAAGACCGAAGGCTAGTTTAAATTGTTCGAAGTCCTCGCGTCGCGTCGCTATGTCTTCAACTTTCATCAAGTTGAGTCATTCGATGTGCCGTGTGGTATTCTTGCAAATTGTTGATAAATCTCATTAATTTTCAAATTCAAAGGTCGAACTCATTTGTTCGATTACCCCGCGTTTCTTCGTTTTCTCGCAAAGCTGCCCATGGTTGGCATTAGGAAAAAAACCTGTGGGCAGTAAGCCCGTGGGAAATTATTGGGACTTTTTGGAGTTAGGCAACACCAATCAAGGGCATAATGCCTTTGCATGAGAATATTCAGAATCCAAAATTTTATATTTTTATTTTAATATTTGGTTGATTGCACGAAGGATTTGTTTTAACATTTATGCGCATTTAAAACATAGGGTTTACACTATTAGAGGTCGTGCGCTCTTAGAATCTGGATTTCGGTCACATTAACACATTATAATCCTCCAAAAGTGGTGTCTTCCGAGTTTAAGTGGAGGTGGGAGCGTCGGACATCGATTAGGGGTGGGGGTGGGGGTGGGGGTGGATACTCCTTATCCACAATCTCAGCAGCCTCAGCCTTCTTTTACATATTCTGTTCGAGCAGCGATAGACAAAACGGTGTAACATTAATTTTGTGTTTGAAGAACTTATCTGGGGCAACTTGAAAAGCCTTTCCAACTGCAGTTGTATCTAGGCAAACAATGCACGTGATTATTGAATCAAATTTGACGTGCGCTCGTAGGTATTGGGCTATATCTGGGGTTTGGGCAAGACGAGATCTTTGGCCAGACGCCCGTTCAGTCTAACGCTGTGTTTTGCCATGGAATGTGCAGAAGGTGAAGGCGCGAGGAAAGAGACGGGGAGGCCTCAGGGCAGAGGTAGAAGCCTAGTGGTTTCCCCAGATAAGTTCTTCAAACACAATATTAATGTTACACCGTTTGGTCCATCGGTGTTTGAACAGAACATGTAAAAGAAGGCTGAGATTGCTGACATTGGGGGGCCAAAGAGTATCAGCCCCGCCCCCCTAACCGGTGTCAGACGCTCCCACCACTACTTAAACTCAAAAGACACCGCTTCTGGAGGGTTATAATGTGTTAATGTGACCGAAACCCAGACTCCGAGAGCGCACGACCGCTAATGGTGCAAAATCTGTTTTAATGGCTGCCAAATATGTTAACCCCACCTCCTAACCGGTATTTGACGCTTTCACCCCCACTTAAACTCAGAAGACACCGCTTCTGGAGGATTATAATGTGTTAATGTGACCTAAATCCAGACTCCAAGAGCGTACGACCTCCAATAGTGCAAATCCCATGTTTTAAATGCGGCCAGATATGTTAAAACAAAACCTTGGTGTAATCGACCAAATATTCATATAAAATGTAAAACTTTGAATTTTGAATGTTCTCATGGAAAGGCATCATGCCCTTGATTGGTGTTGCCTAACTCGAAAAAGTCCCAAAAATGGTACTCCTTAGTGGGCAATCCTCGAGTAACATTTAAACCCGGGACATGGCAAGTTAAGCCTCAAGATCAAAGGTTCGTTTAATTTTCAGAGTCCTCACGTTTCGTGGCTATGATTTCAATTTGCATTATGTGGTTGTCATTCGGCGTGGATTGTCGTACGCTAACAGAATGTTGAGATATCGAAATAATTTCAAAGGTGTCGAAGGTCAGGCGTGTGTACAATGATTGAGTGCAATAGGAATAGGACGGTTAAGTCGATGTTTCTTTACAGCCATCGTGATAGCAAGCACTCGCATCGTATATGACTAGGGGCTCCCCAAGAAATCCATCATTATATGATCGGACGGTGATCTCATCGCTAGTTTTTGATTTACACTGCCATATTGCTATTCCTGACACATAAAAAATCGAACTTTTTTTTCTTCCAATTACCGCTTTCCTCTTAATGGTTCAACGAACGTTGTCAATTTTTCAAGAGCAGCCACACGTGAATGCGTACAATTTTATAACTAGCCGGAGTTGATAACCGCGGGAGAGCAATGTTGTAATCTGGGGTACATCCAGGAATTGTCATGGGAGGAGTGCCATTTCTTTGAAGCGGCGCCACTACGAAAGCACCTGGAGGGCTGCTTTCGTGGTGGCGCCTCTGGTTGCAAAATTCGAGGGGTGGGATGCACTCGGCTCTTCCTGAAAAACTCGGCCTTTCCTTCCAAGGGATGCCTTTTTATTTCATAGGGGCACCTCCGGCTTAAAAATCCGAGCGGGTACACTGGCACCTTTTCAGAGGGACGCTTTTTCCTGGCCTGGGGGACGCCACCTTCCACGCGGGGGGTACATGCCCTCGATGTCACACCCTTTATCCACCCTGGTTGTCATTGCATTGAAATATGTGCCCGAAAAAGAAAACAGGAAAACATGGGAAAGATAATTGTAGGTCCATATTTGCTATCATAAAACCAAAGTGCAATATTTTATGCTTTTCCTGCTGCAAGAGGGCAACGTTTAACAGCATTGTTCTATGGTGATCGCGAAGTCGGGTTCAGCACATACGACATCAAACTACATGTTCATAGGCAGTGATAAGTAGTGACACGTGCTAATGTTTATGGAAATTCTAGTTCCAAAGATATCATTTTTAGAAATTGTAAATCAGACAAATGGAAATACATTGAAGATTGAATTGAAGTGGCTGAAAATGGCATTGAAAAACAGTGTCTGAATCAGACATAAAGACATAAATACATAAAAGATTAGTGCAACTATGAGCCCTTCTTGGTTGCACTCTGTACACTGAACCAGTCGCCCACCAAATCTGTCAATCAGCCCTACCTGTAATACTGAAAAGCAAGCCCTCTATTCTTATAATTATTGTCTATGCTGTTTTTAAAGATGTTCAATGTGCTGCTACTGGCAATGTTTTCTGGCAGCTGGTTCCAGTGTTCCACTACCCTGTTGGTGAAGAAAGTATGCCTTAAACTTCTTCTGCTGTGGTTAACTTTAATTTTGAATTTATGACCTCTAATTGCATCATTTCTGTTCAATTCAAACATTTCCCCAAGATATCCCCTCTCCAAACCATGGACAAATTTAAAGGCCTGGATGAGATCTCCTCTCAGCCTTCTAATTTAATTCCAAGGATTTTTATTGGGCGAGGCTCCTCTATTCTCTTCAAACTTACCGCATCACTTATTTATCCCTCGCGCCTCCCCCCCACCCCCAATTTCGAATCTGTTGTTTCACCCATGCACAAACACACACATACACACAGGGGTGCCAATTAAAAAAACATTGGGGGGCGAAGTGTACTGGACCCATTACCCCCCCCCCCCCCAGCCAAAAATTATCGGATTTCACACACTATACTTTCAGACCTCAATGATTATTATTTTTATTTGACGATGTGTATGTTTATGTTTATGTTTATTCAGCATCCTCGCCAACTGGAAAAATCGTCCAGTAACAGGTGAAGTCACGTAAGCAAAAGAGCAGTGCGCCGTGCATGTCAACATAAAAACTGTGACTCGTAGCTTGCGACTACAGTTTCATGCAGTGTACTCGGGTCCATCATCATCGTCAACGCCATCGTCATCGTCATCGTCATCGTCATCGTCATCGTCATCGTCATCGTCATCGTCATCGTCATCGTCATCGTCATCGTCATCGTCATCGTCATCGTCATCGTCATCGTCATCGTCATCGTCATCGTCATCGTCATCGTCATCGTCCCTCTCCTCACTCCAAACACCAACAAACACCACACAACGGCTTAAATAAAATATGTTTGCGCCCATATGCAGACAAAAACACGCCTTCCTCGATGGAGAATTCGAGCAAAGCCGGCCTGAGCTGTGATGACGATGGATGAAGGCATTTCCTTGGTGCCTAGCATTATGGAGGAACGAAGCCAACGTTTTGTGTGGGACGAGTTAAAGTCGGGAACTCCACTATCTAAGCTTAATCTGTTTCTTTGCAATACAAAATATGCTGGTTAACATAACTAAGTTTTCTATGTTGCATGGTGTTTTTCTTTACCTTTCTTCCTTTACCTTTCTTATCAGCATAAACCAGCATAGGTTATTGGGGTGGGGTGGGTTGGGGGGGAATCAACATGAGGCAAGATCAACATTGGTGGAACCATGGCCCCCACAAAAGGATACAAATCGACACCCCTGCACACACACACACACACACAAACATTTCCCCATTTGTAATAAACGCGCCAACTACACTTTGACATATTAGTGGAAGAACTTCCGAGGATTTGCTGCTTAATGTGGCTGCTTTTTGTAGTTGCTTGAAGAAGAGGAGGGCAATGCTGATGTCATGCCATCGGCTCTGCCGCCAGCTGATCACGGTGTTGTTTCATTTCCGCTGGGAGTCGAGCGTTTCAGCACAATCTGGAGCATTGCTAACGGGGATGTATCGTAACCTCAAATGTATCATAACCCTTAATGTATCATGACCCCAAATTCCAATAGCCCTAATGTATCGTAACCTCAAATGTATCATAACTTGAAGTGTATCAAAACCTCTAATGTATCATAACCTCAAATGTATCATAACCCCTAATATATAATAACCTCAAATGTATCATAACCTCTAATGTGTCATAACCTCTAATGTATCGTAACCTCAAGTGTATCATTACGTCAAATGTATCACAACATTAAGTGTATCATAACCTCAAATATCAGCACACGACGCCGGGCCATGGCAGGCGATTTTCGACCGTCCGGAGTTCTTACGTTCTTCCTGACTCTGCCTAGTGGCGCCAGTGAAAGGAACCTAATGTTGGTACATTCTCCGCTAGATGTCCGGCTTCATTAGCTTTACTGCGCCTGGATGCTGCCAACTTTGAAAATTTGCAGATCTTGATGAAATCTAGTGGTTTTTGCTGGGGTGCTTTTCGAGGAGAAAGTTATTGGCTCTACGATTGCTACTACAAATAATCCACGTTTTAGAAAATGACGTCACCACTTGTGCTCCGATTGCATTATTTACGGCTGAAATGCGGCAGGCAAGCTAACAAGCATGTTTGTCTCGGATGCTCATGTTTTGGACTTGTTGCGATGTTTGGGTGTTGTTTTAAATAATTAATTCTTTGTTCTTTCTTTCTAGTATGATGTTTAGAGACGGGGGTCAATTGGTACCCATCGCAAGTTAAGAAATGTGTGGCGAAATAGTGTACAATAATGCCCAAATGCACAACGGTGTCTACTTTTTGTACCAGTATTTCAAGAACCCAAAAAATATGGTTTAGGGTTTCAAGTGTGTGTATAGTATCGTTCCACGCCTTCGTTTTCTTGTTGTATTTGCATTATTGAAACTCCTACTGGTGTCGAACTGGGTTTTCTCACTTGTAACAGCTCCCTCTGAACATAAAGACATATAGACGTAAAAGATTAGTGCAACTATGAGCCACAAGGGCCCTTCTTGGTTGCACTCTGTACACTGAACCAGTTGCCCACCAAATCTGTCAATCAGCCCTCCCTGTAATACTGAAAAGCAAGCCCTCTATTCTTATGATGATTGTCTATGCTGTTTTTAAAGATGTTAAATGTGGTGCTACTGACGATGTTTTCTGGCAGCTCGTTTCAGTGTTCTACTACACTGTTGGTGAAGAAAGTTTGCCTTAACTTTGTTCGACTGTGGTTAACTTTAATTTTGAATTTATGACCTCTAATTGCATCATTTCTGTTAAATTCAAACATTTCCCCAAGGTATCCCCTCTCCAGACCATGGACAAATTTAAAGACCTCGATGAAATCTCCTATCAGCCTTCTATATCTAAGTGAAAACATATTCAATTTCTTCAATAATTCCTCATTGCCAGGTTGCTTATGCCATTAACCACTTTTGTAGCCCTCTTTTGTAATCTCTCTAAAAGCCAACAATCTTTTTCATAGCTAGGAGACCAAGCTTGGATGCAGTATTCCAAATGTGGCCTGACATATGCACAGTAAAGCTTCCTGATCACTTCCTCACTTCTGTATGATACATCCCTATTTATCGCCCCAAGCATTATCAGTGCCTTCTTCCTGGCTTCCTTGGCCTGTTCTGATGCCCCCAGTTTTGTGTTTAGAATAACACCTAAATCCTTCTCCTGTTGAGTCACTGATAGCACTCGGCCACCCATCAAGTATGGAGCCTGCATATGCTGCCTACCTAAATGCATGATTTTGCACTTATCAAAATTAAATTTCATTTGCCATTCTTCGGACCACTTCACAAGTTCGTCTATGTCTTTTTGCAGCGAGATATGCTCATCTTGACCTGCTATTGCCCTAAAGACCTTCAAATCATTCCCAAATTTCAAAACTTTACTGCTTAAGCCACTTTCGATGTTATTTACAAATATTATGAACAGTAGTGGCCCCAGTACTGGCCCCTGGGGGACTCCACTAAGAATATTTTGCCATGATGACTGTACCATTTAGCATCACTCTTTGCTGTCTATCTGAAAGCCACAACTCTATCCATTTTAAGATGCTACCTGCAATACCATGGGACTGAAGCTGTATCATTAACCGTTTATGGGGTACCTTGTCAAAGGCCTTACTAAAGTCAAGATATGCTACATTAACCTGATTTCCCTGATCAAATTGTTCTGTGGCGAATTTAAAAAAGTCCAAGAGGTTTGTTAGACACGATCGTCCTTTTCTAAACCCATGTTGAGTATCTTGAATCAATCTGCTACCTTCCAGATAACTAACTATTATATCCATGATAATTGATTCGGGTACCTTGCAGACTAGGAATGTGAGACCGGCCTATGGTTTTCAACTTTCCCTCTTTCTCCTTTCTTGAAAATAGGAACTACATTTGCCCTTTTCCAATCGATTGGAATTTCATTATGTGAAACTGATCTACAAAATGTTATACTAAATGGAAATGCCAGTTCCTCTTCAGTTTCCCGCAACACCCTAGCATAAATTTCATCAGGTCCTGCTGCCTTGTTTGGCTTTATTTTCCTGATATGAATGTAAACAACATCACTATCAATGAAATCAACTGAATGCTAGAAACTTTATGCTAGAAATGCTAGAACCTTTACTCAGCTTGTAGAAACTAAAGAACTTTTCACTGTCCCCATTACAGTTTCTAGCTAAATCCAGTTCTTTTGCTCGTTTTGCTGCTCTGGTTTTTTTTGCTTAACAGTGTCTCTAGCTTTTCGATCCGCCTTTAGATTAACGACATTTGAGGCTTCTTTTAAAGACTCTAAATGCAGTTTTCTTAGCCTTAATTGCTTTATCAAGTCTGGTGTAAGCCATGCTGGCTTTCCTACCCTTGTTTTGCGTCTTTGCTTTTGGGGGACATGCCTAATCTGAGTTTCCTTCAAGTAAGATTTAAAATTCTCCCACATTTCACAGGCATTTAAATTGGAGAATTCTTCTTCCCATCTGATGGCACTTAAAGCCACTCTCATGCCTTCAAAGTCTGCTCTGTTGAAATTTGGAACCTTTACCAAATTATCCTTGATAATTTCCCCTACATGTGCCTTGAATCTAACTATGTTATGGTCACTTTTTCCCAGAGTTTCCCCTACAGTCAAGTCTTCAACCAAGTCACTTAAATCTGAGAATAGAAGGTCCAAGAATGAACCATGCCTGGTAGGTTCCGATACAAACTGTTGTAAGAACAGGTCCTCTTCAATGCATTTCCTAAACATTTTGCATGATGGGGAGCCAACACCAGCATTTTCATATCCTTTTAGATTAAAGTCACCAAGAATATGGCACTTCCTCTGAACGTTTCTACTGATTTCCTCACAAATCACCTTGTCAAGCTCCAGTTGCCGAGAATGTGGCAGGGTTCCTGATCGGTAGAAAGCTCCTATCCTAAGAGTATTGCTGTTGCCTTTCCCCACAGTGACATCAAGCCAAATGGACTCCACAGACACATTTTTATCCCCACCTGCTACTTTTTGAGAACTGAAGAAGCTATTCACATAGAGCATTACACCACCCCTTTTCATTGTTGGACCCCTATTGCACGAAAACATATTGTATCCCTGGATCTCATAGTCCGGTGAGTTATCTCCAAAATACCCTTCACTGACCCATGCCTCCGTAATGCAAACACAATCTGGTTCCTCCTCAGCAACATAACACTTGAACTCATCAAATTTGGAACGGATACTCTGAGCATTAAACATCATACACTTAACAAATGCTCCATAACCACCTTTGGCTTTTTCATACTGAGGAGTTCTTTTATCACTAGATGAACTATCACTCTGTCCCCTTGAATTGCTGCTATCCCTATTTGCAGACTTTGAGGTTCTATTGCCTTGGCTGACACTATTGGAATATTCCTGAGTTGGCAATGCAATTTCATCCCTCCCTACCCCATTTCCTAGTTTCCCTGAAGGACATGCTCGTACACTTTGCCTAACACATGGACCCCCTTCTTGGAGAAGTGCAGGCCATCCCTCTGATAGAGGTCCCACGATGCATAAAACCTGCTCCACTCGTCTACAAATGTAAAACCTAGCTCATGGCAGAGCTTTCCTACCCTGGCGTTAGCTGCCAGTGCCGTAGAGCTCCACTCAGGGGAGGCTCTAGGCCTAGGCAAAATTGCTGTTACAATGACTATTGGTACCCCTCAGGGTGGCCAGAAGGGCCCTGTACTCCCGCAGAAGCTCTTCACTCCTAGTATGACCTATGTTATTTACCCCTACATGCACTATGACTGTATTAAACTGGTGATCACTGGTGACCTGTGTCACCGCAGGTACCAGGTCCTTCACCTTGACACCAGGCCTGGTGATGCACCTCCTGTCCCTCCTACCTTTACAAAATACCCGCTCTAAATGTCGCACACGAGAGTCTCCTAGGACCAGCACTGACTCCTTACTACTACTATCCTGGGGGCAGTCATCCAATGCCTGGAAAATATTTGTTGTTAATATGCCTGCCCCCTGGGCCGGTCGGTTAAACTCCCTCCCGCTCCTACCACCTGCCATCTGCCACTCACTGACCCTTTCCTTAGGTTCGCGTCTCCAAATCCTCCACCCCCTGACCTCATGCCACTTCCCCTCCTGTGACCTACCAGAACTACCCCTCCTCTGTTCACTATCAACACTCCCCTATCGAGAGATCCCAGCCACCTCCACAGTAGGGGAAGCCTCAGCTACCTGGTGGCCTGCGACCACCTGGGCATATGATGTCCCTGCTACAGAGTGACCCCTTGTTGCTTTATCTTGTCTACCCTGTGCAACAAGGGCAGCCTTGAGCTTGGAAACCTCTGCCTTATGGGTCCTAATCTCTTCCTCTAGTGCCTGTATCCTGGTCGAAACCATCCTAAACGCTGCAGCTTATGCCTAGATTTAGATTCAAATTACCTCGCTAAGCAACCGACAAAAAAGCCAACTATCATTCACTATAAATCGCTACCTCCTATACTGGCAGATAATTATCTGAGTACCTCAAGAAAGGCAGAAACTATTAAACAATTGTTTTTTATGTTTTTTTATTAAAAATAAATACACAAAATGTCCAATCTAATTGTCTTCCATACCAGTAGACAACTATATGAATATCCCTTTTGATATCACTTATGGCTAGACAGAAAAATGAACAGTCACACAGCACTTATGAATACCCCCAACTTACTGCAAATTAAACCATTTCTTAAACTTCAACACCAAACACACTACGCACAACAAAAAATAAATAAAGTATGTTAGGATAGTATGAATGTTGTCTAATGAACTTATGAAATCTATACACTTGTAATATCTCCTACTACAGAAATCGAAGCGTCGAGAACACACCGAAAGCCACGAGGCCTCGCCTTGGCGCACACGAAGATGACGCACGGCGGCGTCGCTAGGTTAATATAGTATAGTTTGCGTGCTACGAAAATGCTTATAAGATAAAAACTAATGAAATATAATCACAGAAGTAATTGCTAAACACCTATCCACAGCTTAGACTAGAGTACTGCCCTGTTCTGCAACGACTTATCTGGAAACCTGGAGCTCCGAGGGACGTCCTCCGACCTTGACACCTGGCGGCAAACGGCAAACAAGAATACAATTGATTATAATATGTAACTGCTATGTATATATATATATATATATATATATATATATATATATATATATATATATTGATAAGTGGTTTTAACAACTGAACTGCAAATTTTGAATGGCATGTACTAGTTTTATGAAATTGTATGATATTAGGTATTAGCAGCAAGTAGGTATGATGGAAATCATGCTATGGCAGGTATTTTGCAATGGCTTCTGTTATGTGCAATTAAAGAAACGCTTGTACTGGATGCATGTAAATTGTATGACTATTAGATGTAGAAATATTGAACAAAAGCATTATTTTGGTTGTTTCCAATAACTTATCAACTAATTCAGTTTTGCGGACTTGTGCTGTTATGGTGTACCTATATGGGGAAGATGAGGGTTTCTGAACATGTAAGACATCATGCAACAAATAGCTCTACTGCTGCTTCTGTATGGCCGAACTAGTAATTGCACTGTGTTTACTGAACACAAAAATGAATAAGCTAGTCATATTCGAAAAGCTTCTTTCAATAAAAAAAAACCTCTAACCACTTGCATAGAGTGAACTAAAAATATTTTGTAGTGAGATTTTGTATTCTGAACATGAAAATGTTATTGTGCAGGATTACCTCACTGTAGCTATTGTGCCACAAGTTGTTAGTAGCCACTAAAGCTATTGTGTTGCAAGTTGTCAGTAGCCACTAAAAATGCTGGTATAATTACCCAAAAAAAATATTGAAAGTCACTTCCTTATTGTTCACTTAAGCTGACTGCTTTTGGATGTCCCAAAATTGTGCCTATGAACTTTGCTAGCTCTATACACAAAGAATCTGTAAAACTATGTGACAAGACCTCCATATTTTGGTAGAGACAGGTCCATCATTTATGAATGCCACAATTTGTTTTGCTATTTATGCACTGAATATAATGTGGGAGACATCCAAAGGTAGATGTTCAAGAAACAGAACATGTTCAGATACCCCCACTCTTCCCCCAGCTTAAGTTATGCGAAAATGAGTTGAAGGGTGTCCATTTATCATTCAACTTTATTATTGACCATTTGTACTAACACATTTGTTTCAAATGAAGACTAATAAGGCAATACTGCATCTTATGCAGGTATTACTCATCACCTGATGAGCTAGAGACTGATACATCAGTCTTTATCTATTGCCACCTGTTTCCTCTTCATTTCTAAGAAACATATGCCATTATCCATCCTGAAGAAAACAAATATATATCATAATTTGTTTAAAGCATATCAAATCCATTTGACTGTTGCTGTGATAGGGAATATGTCGTGGTGCCCAAGGTCTACCGTCATCTGTTTTATTTCTCCATAATGATTTGTTGGTTATATTTACCAATATGTTTTTCTTCCACAGAAAGGTTGTGAATCATGGATCCCATTGAGATGTTCATGTGTTGTCTGTTGTTTGTTCATTCTTTTGGTCATCCACATCAAAGTTAAGCAGTTGAAAAGGCTCTCTGAAGCCCACATGAGGGAGCTGGAAGATGCTGGTGGCCACCATCAGCAGCACACTATGCCCATTCTTTTGGCCCAAAGAGTGGTACACCACAGAAGGAGGTTGGCGCTGCGAAGTGGCGATTTTGGGAGGAGGGCGTCCTCAATTTTCAACCTGAAGACTGGCTGGAGCATTTTCAGGTATATATGGGTATGCTCATGTTGGCTAGCGATGCAGCATATCCGCTCATGCCCTGGCTACTGAAGTTGCCGAGAGGACCAGCCCGACCGTGCAGCAGGGGACGCGTTCAACGCCAAGCTTGGCGTGGTAAGGGTCGTCGCAGAGCACGCATTTGGGCGGCTGAAGTGTCGGTGGCGACGTATCCTGAAGCCGTCCGAACACAACTTCCGTTTAGTCCCGCAGATAGCATTCGCCGCCGCTATCCTGCACAACGTGGTAGAGTCATACCATGACGACTTGCCAGCAGGTGCACTGCGTGCAGCCGAGCTGCTGTCTACCGGCGGGCAGCCACCTATGGCAAGGTGTCCAGCCGAAGACAGTAGAGCCCCCTCAGGCATACGCGACCACATCAAGGACAGTTTGTGAAGTTGTGTCCTTTGGACTCATTCGTTGCAGTAGATCAATTTGTTCGTTTGCTGTTAGATTCATTGGTTCGTTTGTATACATTTAATTCATTCGTGCGTGCGTGTGTATAGTTGAATTGATGAATGCTGTGGCCCTCCCTTTGTATGCAGTGATGTCAGATTCGCTCATTATGATTATTAACCGTGGACATATGAACTCTTCGGGATAACCGCGGCAAGCATGGTTTTGCTTATAGTCTGTCCAACGAAGAACAACAAAGAACGTAGAATAGCCATGGGTTCTTTTATGACGCATTCTACTGCCTGACCATATAGGATTGTCAACCTCTCACATTGATTTTTCGCAGGTGGACTCGGTAATCCAGCCAGAATATGTCTAGCGAATAGTAGTCATGCAATTTCCCACTAGTTGAGGTATTTTTTGTTGTTGTTTTTTTTTCTGTCTGTGTTTAGCCAATTGAGAACAGGTAATCGCGAACATGTCGAATCATCAATACTGTCAGTCGCCACCGCCATGGTATGACGTCCTGCTGTCCGCCCACGCCGGGCGGCCAACTTGTTTGATAACTGAATCTATAAGTGTAGACATACATTGACTTAACGTGTTTGTCGTGTACGCAGGATGGGTGAAACAGACGAGATTAGGCGGAAAACACCTGGTTGTGAAACTCAGCAACAATAGCAAGGAAAAGCTCAGTCCAGATCATCTCGTCTGTTGAGCATGGCGCGAAAAACGGCTTTAATCTGGCCCTTTAGGCGCTGCATGGTAGCGAGGTGGCGCCGATTCGTCTCCACTTGCTGCCGCAGCAGGTCCATTTTTTTTACTCCAGGGCCAAGGTTTCTTCTCCCCTTGCGTCCATGCGATCCAGAATTCCCAGGATCCGGTTATCGATGTTGTCGGAACGCAGACGTCGGGGCTTGCGACGCTCCGCTCGAAGGCCAGGATTCACTGGATTCACAGGATTCCGTTTCCGGTGGCGCTGCCGCTTGGCCTCGCAGGCTGGTCAGCAACGCCTGCGTCGGCTGCACTCGACCTGGCGGGCTGTGTGTGTGTGTGGGGGGGGGGGACGATAATTAGCTTGCGCTAGCTTGGAGGGGCGCCACCGATTTATAATATTTTAAGAAGGGATGCATCCCAGTTTCCCAAAATGGGGACATACAGTTTGGCTTAGCATGGGTGTTTATTTTTCAAAATCATTGGAGGGAGGGGGAATACATGAAGGCAATGGGCAGGCCCAAATGGATAGGGGTGCACTTCACGAGGTCTTATGTTAATTATTGGGGGCGGGGACGCAAAACCATCATTGAGGGGCACTTTCCCATCAAAAGTATACAAAACAACAACCCCGCTTAGAAGGGTACATTCTGTTCCAAAAATTGAAGTGGGACGCACTCGATCCTGGCGGAGGGTATCATTTGTACCTCGAAAGGCACCGTCGATGAAAATGTCTAGAGTGAGGTGCATTCGACCACCCTGGGTTTGTCTGCAGTCAACGAGGTCCTGGCCGAAAAGTGGAGGGACTAGTAGGGACTAGGGTGCTTTCGCCCCCCCCCCCCACACTAAATATATCCATGGCCAAAACTTAATCTTGGGGGGCATGACCAGCCAGGAAGAGCGGGTTACACGTCCAATAGGTGTTATCTTAGAGCTTTTGAAAGTAGCTCTACCGATGGGTTCCAGGAAAGGCCGAGCCCCCCGCTGGCCCTCCTCCACTCGTGAGGTACCCGGTGAATGGCATTCAAACCCTTTTGACATTTGCTTTGGGTGAGGATCCACGTAATTTTGTAGTGGCACCGGAATGTATGGGGTGCCAGAGTGCAACACCGCCCTTAAGTACAGTCCTTTTACATGGCGTTGACTGAAAGGAATCCACTAAAAGGAGTCGCTCCCCCCCCCCCCATCTGAAACGCACACGTCCGCCGTTACCGAATCCCATACTCACTGGATCTTATTCAGGCATGTATGTAGGTAGTATGTTGAAACGACATTTAAGAACGGAGCCTCGTATGGTGGTTTGCAGTGGACGGCACTTGAACTGTAAACAGCCCGCTTGTAAAATGGAGAGAATATATTATTTTCGGATCGTCAAGATGAAATCGTACCATCTGGGAATTATGTATTTACATTTTATCCATAATACAGCTACTTCACATCTATGAAATAAAGAGTAAAGTGAGGAAAATACCAGCATGATGCCTAATGCTACTTCCTCCCAATATTGTACGTTTGCTAGTAATGCAATTGCAAATTCATGCTTTATCCGACAACTCTCAAATCGCGCGCCATGGTGTCAGATTGGCTAGTCGTTTGTTTGAGTCGAGTTTTTTTTTTAATCAGTGCCGCCATTTGAATACTTGGTTCAGTTTCATATTTAATTCATTGTCTGATTTCACTTCCGAAGGATTTCATATCTACACAAAGTGCATATATTTCAATAATATACCATTCATACTAGACGAAGTGATCCACATTGCATCCCGGTGCTTATTGGACGTCGTGAAACGAGCTAATGCAAACTTGATTTGTTATGTGATGCAAAGGTGTACAGTGCCAATGCACTATTCGGGGGAAGCTCATAAGATCTACTTTCAGAAGACCTACGTTCAGTAGATCTACTTTTAGAGGATTTTTTTTCACAGGATTTACTTTCAGAACATCTATTTTCACAAGATCTACTCTCGGGACTGGATTGTTCAGAGGACCTACTCGAAGACGAAAGTGTTCACAGGATCTACTTTCAGGATATTTTTTTTTTTCACAAGATCTACTCTCGGGACTGGATTATTCAGAGGATCTACAAATAGGCCTCAAGTGTTCAGAAGATCTACTCCCGAATGCAAATGTTCAGAGGATCTACTGAAAGCTGGAAATGTTCACAAGATCTACTCTCGGGACTGGTTTGTTCAGAAGATCTACTCGAAGTCGAAAGTGTTCACAGGATCTACTTTCAGGATATTTTTTTTTCTTCACAAGACCTCTCGGGACTGCATTGTTCAGAGGATCTACAAATAGGCCTTAGTTCAGAAGATCTACTGCTGGAAATGTCCAGAAGATCTAATACTGGAAATGTTCAGAGGATCTACTCGGAGGATGGAAGTGTTCACAAGATGTACTCTTGGGACTAAATTTTCGGATGACCTATTCTTAGCCCGGAATGTTCAGAAGATCTACTCTTGGTCCGGTATGTTCAGAGAATCTACTTTCGGGACTGGATTGTTCAGAAGATCTACTCTCAATTCTAATGTCCAAGAAGCATAAGTTCAGCTTTCTCTCGCTAGGTAGCAGCACGGTCTTGGTATTACCGCATTGAATAAGGAATGAATGTCAGATTGAACGTTGAAGCATAGGTATCAATATTTTTCGCTAGATGGCAGGATGATGCCATTGAATACGAGCTCGTTGGGTGCCTGTATTGTTAGCGTTTCATAGCTTGCCAATCAGCTGCCGTCCCGTGGGAAACTGATATGCAGAGTAGTCGCGGATAGAGAGGACGCACACATTGTTCGGACCTATTTGTATCTGAGCTTACGGTTGGCTTAAAATGTTAAAATGTTCGACCAATATAGATATTGCTGGTCGTGACTAGGCTTTGTGCGCTTACAGTATGTACAAAACTGACGCAATATGTACTTAGTCTGCATATTATATCCCGGCAACAATATGGCTTCCAGCCTGACCTATCGACGAAGGCGGCAGTGCTTGCTTGAGCTGTAGTATATGCGACTAGAAATGTTGACAAAGACATGATGATTTCACTAGTCACGGCAGACACCTCAAAAGCATTCGACAGCGTTGAGCACTGCCTCGTGGAGAAGCTAGGGTGGTACGCTATCGATAACCATACCGTGGCGATGTATGTTCGCCGCATGGTTTAGCAATGGCATGCAGTATGTCGATCATTCTTAGGCCCTATGGGTGACACGTCCACGTTCAAATGATTCACGTTCATCCACGTTCAAATGAACCCCAGGCAAGGTTCGAATTCTGAACTCACACGGTTTCGAGAATAACCCCTTTTATCTTGGCATGGCACTTTTGTCTTACAACACAACATTACGCATTTCATCGAGTGGCAATTTATGGAGGTGCCCAGACGTGTGAAAATGCTATGTAGCTTGACAATAAGTATGAGACAAATGGATGAAACAAAAGTGTTTCTGAATACGGACAATAAAAAATCGATTCAAGTTTACCAACAATGTTGGCATGATCTAGCACACATGTTAAATACTGTATTTTTAGCAATTACTGCCTTTTTAGGTTCAATTTATTACCGACAAGTAATTAGTACATGATACCTGATGGTTATCTGAAGAACTGGAAATATGACTATAAGAGAGATATTGGCTAATAAAACACCCCTCGAAGCCAAAACTGCATACAGATCAGTGGTCACCCCTGAATTGTCTCCGCTTTTATTCACACCGATGTCTTGTCGATCCAGCGAATTCGACAAGTGGGCATCTGGTCACTGTCATACGCGTGAAAATAATACGTGAAAATAAAATAATACGTGAAAATTACTAGCGGAGTACAATCTAAGCATAAATGCGAGGAAAATACAACTTGCAATGACTCTTGGCCGAACCCTGGAATTTACTGAAAAATGAGATGATGGCTAGATATGCCGGAATGCACGACCTCAGAACGGTACAGGAACAATTGAAAAGGATTAAACAGACAAAAAACGAAACCCTAGAACAATACGGAGAGAGGATTAACGTGCTCGCTCACAAGTTATACTCGACGACCGAAATTGATTTGCCCCCGATTCAAGCCCAGCTGTCCGGAAATTTTATTGATGGCCTGTACGACAAACGCATGCAGGTATCTCTGATCCGTAAACATCCCGCCACCCTTGAACAAGCCGTAACCGCAGCCGAAAAGGAGCGCAATCTCCAATACTTAGTAGACTTAAATACAAAGGACCATGAGCCTATGGACGTTAGCGCCATTGCCACACATGTTACCGACCAGCTTTCCGGACAAATCACCCAACTAACTGACGTTGTGACAAATTTAGCTTCCCGAGTCGACCAGGTTACGCAGATCCCTCCCCAGAACGCTAGACCTACACAGGTAAGAGCGCAGCAGCCGATTGAATATGAGCGGCACCCCAGGGAACCACCGCCCCAAGTGTACCAATCGCGACCACCCAGACAGTATGCTCCGCCGCCAAACAACCGATACCCGGACTCTCAACGAACGCCCACAGCACCAAACTCCCCCCGTAACGCGTACAGATGGACGGTCGAAGGCAGACCCATATGTAACTTTTGTAACTTCCCAGGGCACATCCAGCGTGTATGCCGGAAGAGGGCATACGCAATGTCTCGTCCCCAGCCCCAGCAGTCGCGAAACCCTTTAAACTAGAGAGGCCTCACACCGACTCACCCACTGTGCCCGAACAACAACCCCTCGTCTGTCAGGTAAGCGAAGATTGTCTATTTGTAGATATTTGTATAGGCTCCCAACCGTTTAGATCGCTTCTCGATACTGGTGCGCAATTTTCTCTAGTTGACGAACAATTCCTTACCTTATGTGACCCCACCCTGGTGAAGCCAATCCAGCAAACGAAAAACGTGTCACTCGTCTCTGCCTCTGGTCATAAACTGCCCATATCAAAGTGTGTGAAAATACGCATTACTCTCGGGAAAGTACGTATGTATCATGATTTCTTTGTGATTCCAAATTTCAGTCATGACATGCTCCTTGGAGTAGATTTCCTAATCGCACGGAAAGCTCGACTCGATTTCGAAAACCTCACGCTTACTATTGTAAAAAATGTGTACCCTCTCAAAACGAAACCAGAACGGAGACAGACCGAAGTATTCCTGGTCAGATTGCCAGACGACATTCAAGTGTTTCCCCGCTCCGACATGCAAATTAAATGTCATATAGGAAAGCAGAAGACTCCAGGAGAAAACTTTGTAGTGTCCCAATTGGCCACTTCCCCTTGTTTTGAGGACGAACCCGGAGTACTACTGCCCAATGCCGTGGTGAAAATGTCCAAAAATAAGCACGTCCCTTGGGCCATTATCAACGAAACAGGTCGTTTCTTGCACTTTAGGAAAGGTCAGGTGATTGGCGTTGCATCAACATTTGTGGAAGGTGACGTAGGAGAGAAAGCCAATATGTTATCGGTCACCCAGTCAGCCGACGTGCCATATTCACCTCAGGACAAACTGCGCTCCTTCAATTTGGATCACACCCCAAAGGAAACAAATGAGCGAACCATGACCGATGCTACGGAAATGAGGATCAACACTCAGAACCACCAGCCAATTAGGCAAAAACCGTACCGTCTGCCCTTGGCACACCGTCAAATATTAGATGACCAAATTCAGGAAATGTTGGACGCCGGAATTATACGTCGAAGTAACTCCCCTTGGCTATCCCCTGTTATTGTAGTACCCAAAAAGGACAAAACGTACCGTGTGTGCTTAGACTTCAGGAAATTAAATGCTGTGACTATTTTCCCCGCGCCTAGTATCCCTGCTGCAGACGATATTTTACTGTCATTAGGAAAATCGAAGTTTCGAAGCAGTTTAGACCTAAAAGCCGGATTCTGGCAAATACCCATTGCAGAAGTAGACAAAGAAAAGACTGCCTTTGGGACTGATGCAGGTATATTCGAGCACAACAGAATGTGCTTTGGTTTGTCAGGCAGTCCCGCTGTTTTTCAAAATCTGATGAACGCTGTCCTTGGCGACATCCGACAGATTGCCCTGGCCTTCATTGATGATATCATTGTCTTCAGTAATACTTTTGAGGAACACCTGCAGCACTTGGAACTAGTGTTTGACCGATTGCGAAAAGCCAACCTTAAACTGAAAATATCAAAGTGCGACTTCTTACGTGAGAAATTGAATTACCTAGGACATGTCGTTTCCAATGAAGGAATATCGGTAAATCCAGAGAAAGTTCAGGTCATGCGGGCAATGCCAGCTCCAACCACAGTCCGTCAGGTCAGAAGCTTTCTAGGTATGGCTTCATATTACAGAAAGTACGTTCTCGAGTTCAGCAAAATCGCAAGACCCCTGACGGCCATGACAAAGAAAAATGCAAAATGTAAATGGACCCCCGAAGCGTAACAGGCATTTGACTCATTGAAGCATAGCTTAGTTACAGCCCCAGTGTTAGCTTTTCCAGACATCTCCAAGCCTTTCAAGTTGTATACAGACGCATCCCAGTATGCTCTTGGAGCTGTGCTTACCCAGGAACAGGATGGTCAGGACAGAGTTATACAGTACGTGTCGCACCAATTCTCGGAGGCACAGCAAAACTGGCCCACTATTGAGAGAGAGGCTTACTCGATTATCTACAGTTTAGGTAAACTCCGTTGCATAGTAGTAGGGACACAGTTGACCTTATACACAGATCACAAACCGTTGAAACACCTAGTCACAAGTGAAATGAAAAACCCGCGCATACAACGTTGGGCTATCATGTTGGGCGAATACGGCTGCAAAATTGAATACATTTCCGGACCCCAAAACTACACTGCAGATGTAATGTCACGTCTCGAAAATACACCCATAGCCGGAGACCTAGCGGACAATTAACACCTAGATTGGAAAGGCCCCGATGAAGAAGTTAACGTAGTGGACAACGCATACCAGTCGGAATCCGATTCAGAGACAGAGGACATGATGGTCGCTCCGACAAACGACATCAACTCCGCCTTGCCTAGCTTACCCGACCTCAGAGAAGCGCAATTAGCTGATGACGAACTGGAGAACATTAGATCGGAATTAAACAAAGAAAATTCTCAGTTCATGACTAAATACTGTTTAGAAGACGGATTACTATATCATGTGGAGAAAGGAACAAAAACGCGCCCTCAAACTCGAATGCATCTGATGCTGCCCCTTCCCTTCAGGAAACCAGTGTTAGAGTGCATGCATGATGGTTTCTTCGGTGGACATTTGGGTATTGAAAAACTATTGATAAAGTGGCCAAATCGTATTATTGGACGACGATGCTGAAAGACGTGAAACAGTACGTCCAGACTTGTGAAACCTGCAACCGGAGGAAACTCAGGAAAGAAAGGCGTCCCAGGCAGGACATGCCGATGCCGCGATACCCAATTGATATAATTGGTATCGACACTTGTGGCCCATTCCCCATTTCGGACAACGGAAACCGATACGTCTGCACAATTGTAGATCATTTCAGTGGATGGCCAGAAGCTTGGGCCATTCCAGACAAATTTGCAGAAACCATTACAAAATTGATATTGAAAGAATCCCTTCCTCGACACGGTTGTCCCAACATGCTTCTTAGTGATCAAGGCACAGAATATTGCAATGCGATTATGGATCTGGTGTGCAAGGAATTGGCAATAACGAAACTCCGCACCTCAAGTTGCCACGCACAAAGTAATGGCCTAACGGAGAGGTTTCACAAAACTTTGAACGAAATGATCTCCAAGCAAATTAGCGAAAACCAGAGTCAATGGGATCAAGTACTGGATCCTTGCTTAGCCGCTTATCGGGTGAGCAAGAATGAGACCACGAATCACTCCCCCTTTGTCATCATGTATGGAAGAGATGCCCGTGTTCCCATTGACACCTTCCTATAACCTCGTGTTCGCTATACAGGAGAAGATTACGTCGCCCAAACTTTTGAATTTTTGCACAACGCCTTCCAGGATGTAGTTCAAAATCGTCAACAGTCCCGAGATCACAACAAGGCACTGATTGACAGAAAAGCTCAAGCGTCTTCCTTCAAGCCAGGAGACCCTGTTTATTACCACGACCCATCTGTTAAACCAGGAGAGTCGACAAAATTTACTCTGTTTTGGAAACCTTATTTTAGAATCGTCTCTAAAATAGGCAACGAAAACTATGTGATTAAGAACATGATGAATGGAAAAACCAAGCTAGTGCACTCAGAGAATTTGAGACCTAGAGATGTTGAGGATATATGGAATAGGACGTACGAGTCCGTACGACGACCGATCCAGGTAAGGACAAAACCGGAGGAGGAGCCGCTCCGCCACCAGCCCCTACGCGCAGCTAAGCTCCCCCTTAGCGATCGCCTCTGGTATGACCAACGGCAGTTACCAGGCGAGGATGAGCAGCCCAACACGGACCAGAACTATGGTCACGGAACCACGGACCAGAACTATGGTCACGGAACTACAGAACGGGGATATGGCGAAACCCCACCATTCCCTGCGGACCCTTCGAAGGTTGATTTGCCTCCAGCTGTATACCCATCACTGTTAACGGACAGAGAAGGGAGTTTGGGACAAACACGACCGCAACTACTGAACAGTGAGTATTCCGACACGCGACAGACTCACCGTTACGATTTACGTTCAAGGAAGCAAACATTGGATAGTGCGCGCCCGAACGAAGGGTTACGGCTTGGTCAGTTTATGGACTTTCCTGCCAACGAAAGAAAACGGAGGAACGAAACGGATGTAGAAGATGTTTTGACCCAGGATAAACGACCCCGTTTACAGTCCGAACCCCGATGTTCATCCCCAGAGGTGAACATCGCGAATGTACAAACATTCGCAGAAAATGGTCGTTCCCAGAGTAGAACGCCATCGGATCTGTTGCTTGATCGTCACATGTTGTTTACGATAGTAGATGCCATCATAACCAATATCTTCTGTTTCAGCGCACAATGAACCTCGGGATATGCTGTGTAATTCTTGGCTGGATCGTGATTACCCACGGAGGAAATGAAACCCTCCTTGATAATGCCCCACGTGACCCCGGACACTTATTCATACCCTTAGGGAAAACGTACCCCAGCTACAGTTCATGGGCTGTCACCGTCTCAATCCCTATGACCCCGTACCGCACCCAAATAAGATACGTTCGCGACGCCATCCACGTACTCTCCGGATTATCTCGCTCCCTCGCGAATCGTCATTTCGGTTTAAACAACCTTACCGTATCCATGGAATACGCGCTAATAACTAGAGAGAATAGAACTAACCGGGCTATTGAAATCCTCGAGCACGACACCAATGACCTATCCGTCACCTACCGCGATTTGCTGGATCCTACACCTCATACACGATCGTTCCGCCAAAAGAGAGGACTAATTAACGGCATCGGAGACGCATTCTCCTATCTGTCTGGCACCGCTACCGAATCCGATATTGACCATGTGAAAAATAATATCGAATTGATAAACAACAAGGAAATGGCAATGGCTCATCCTTTTAATGGAACCTTGCACGTTCTCAACCAGACGGCCATATCTACGACCCAAAATCGGCAGGCTTTAATTAAGGTCAACAAAGCCCTACGTACCCTGTCCCGCACGGTTGACCATTTCTACGCTCGGGCTCAGTCACAATATAACGATCCCGTGGCACTGGTATTCGCCTTGACTTACCTAGAGGATACCATATTCCAAGTAACTCAGAGCCTCCATCGCTTGCATTTTGAGCTTAGTACCATGATCACCAAATTGGCTCTAGCAGAAGCGGGTATTTTACATTCCCAGGTGTTATCAGCCCAACAGTTTGCACGTTTGCTACGGAAAGTACAGAAAGCCCTTCCAACGAACTTCGCATTGCCATTCTAGTAAAAACGAGTACATCAGAACGGTGAAAACGAAATTAGTCCGAACGGAACGAGCCTTTCATGTCATATTTTACATCCCGCTCTTACATGTCCTGCGTGCCTTTGACATATTTCGCTTCTTCCCATACCTGGTACCTCACGGATCGCACAACATCTCGCTAAGTTACCTGCCCTCGGAATCCGAATACCTGCTCGTGTCTGAAAACAGACAACTTTATATCCAGCCCGACAAGCTCACCATAGAAACGTGTATTCTCGCGAACAAACCCTTTTGCAACTTACATGAACCTGCTTACTCCACGGTAGCCTCCACCGAATGTGTAGTCGCTTTATTCCGGAATGATACCATCGCTGTCCACGCTCGTTGCTCACCTGTTGCTCACCGTACTAACAACGAACCACGGGCTTACTATCTCGGCCAAGGACAATGGTTAATGGTGTCAAGTCACCCATTCCACATCACCATTTCCTGCGTCACCGCCACTACCAGTAGAACCCTCACGATAAACAGAAACACCGATATCCTAAAATTAGACAGTGAATGCTCAGCCACCGGGGACACGTTTTACCTACCGCCTCATTACGCGCGTGCTACCCATCTCGAACTACCACCATTTGATGCCAGAACTGTCCTGGTCAACGACTCAATACCAATATGGCGGAACCGTTGGACACGGTCCCTTCGAAAATTAAACTTACTGAACATTACGGAACTCCCCGCCGTTCATATCGACGGTCTCCCTGCTACCACCTATTTCGATGATATCGAAATGGTACCTTTGGCCAGTACACGAGATCACCTCCCCTCCGCCTACAATCGCACATGGCTGCTGATTCTGTCAATCGGCGTTTTTACCGCAATCGTGTTGGCCTTGTGCGTCAAGGTATGCTGCCCCGGACAACGTTTTTCTGTTAGCTTCCCCAGATTCACCCCCGTATCGCGCCAGGATCCCTCTGATGAACCAGCCATAGAATTACGCCAGCCTCTACCCATTCAGCGGTCACTGGACCAGAGCTCGGAGCCCGTACCATCGGAAGAACCGACGTCACGCCCGGGTACGCCCATTCCCGTCATGGCGACTGCGGCACAACGAGCCGTCGTCCCATCAAATCGACGGACCTAGTCGCTTGCGCCCCCTGTGCGTTAAGCAACTGACCCCCCCCCCTCGACACGGCACATCGATGTGAGGCCCACATCACGTTCCCCCTCCCCGTACGAGTGCAACCGCCCGCGTCTGGATGACGGGTCGGGTCGGACAATGGTTGAAGAAACGCCGGATCAGATGCCCGCGACGCTGACGTCGCCACGTCAGGAGCGCCTGCCGCAGGTGGCCATGCGTGCCCACCGCCAGTAGCCGCAAGTGGCTTTCCAAGCAAGCCAGCCGCAGCAACCGCGTGGGTCCGCCAGGCCACTGCGTTCCGAGTGTGTGTGTTTGTATGTGTCGACCTCGCGTTGTGTGTGTTGGTGTTTGTATATGTTGTTGTCGCGTTTTGTGTGATTAGGTTTGTATACGTTCGGACATACGAGAGTCTACTGCTCGTACAGAATAACTGGTACATCCGCTTTATCGTGTTGGCCTCTTACTAGACGCCATTTCTTGCCCCTTCAGGGACCACCCAGCGACCGTTCCACGCTGTTTTTCGGATACGTGTTCGGGTACTTGGCTCAGGTTCGCCCTTTATTGTCGCCCTTCGCCTTTAGAGGCGCCGGTCTGCAGCATTTTTTTTTTCTACGAACTAAAATGCTCACATTAGTGGTGGGGGAGGTATTGTAACAGCCAAGGTATGGTAACAGCCACACTCCTCCAGCCACGCGCGCACCCCGCGTCGTCACATTGCATCATCCTCCCTGCACCGGGCCACGCCGAGGCCACGCGACATTCGGGCGCCGGCTAAGATATACACGCCGAAGCCACGCGACATTCTGGCGCCGGCTAAGATATACACGCAGCCTCGCATTGCATCAGCATTCCGCGTACATCGGCCCAGGCGGTCCAGGCATTGCGCAGCAACGACACTACGTATACTTTATAGCATACACATTGCACGCAGCAATCCATCACCCGCCCGCCTTGCCACCAGAACACACGCTTAGATCAGCTTGTAACTTAAACAGCCGTCATTCGTTAGACATACACGCCACGCTATCGGTACATCCGATGAGCCAACTACTGACACCGACATAAACCAGACGCAAGCTGCACACATGCTCCGGGGAAATAACTCAGGCATGTGCGTCAACCAACGCCCACAAGGAAGTTGGCCGCCATCTGGCCCGAGAGGTCAGAGGGAGGCCAGCACCCAGTAGTTTTCCACAACCACACCAGTATAAATACGACGGCACAGAACACATCGGGGGCAGACCATCACCAGACGCCGAGCTGCGATCACCTTTGCCGCCGCACATCACCGAGGCTGGCATAGGACTCTACCTACACGGCACCTGACCTGGCGGGGGACGGACCGAGCGCCACCAACAAGAACCGGAGGAGCGAGGAATAGTCCACACCATTTACGTGAGGGACTACTGAACAATTTGCAATCTATTGTTGCGCAATTGCATTGACAGTTCGCCGTGTCCCGTATGTGCTTGAGTACGTGAAAAGTGTGAATAACAACGCGAGGTCCCAAATCGAAGTGCTGTGTTTTGGATGGACGGTCACGGCCAGCGACCAACAGCCCAGCAACAGCAGCAGCAGCAGCCGCAGCCTCAGCACACAGGACCGGCCACCTTGTCATACTCCCAATATGAAAATCATTGCCAGATTGGCAAAACGGAAAAACCTTCAGATGTAGGAAAACATCAAAATTGGCAGCACTTATCGCACTACATAAAAACGCATGAACTGACGTGTTGATTTGTAGACTTTGCACGGCCGTAAACAATGCAATGCATCAATAAATCATGCCTTGAGTCATCATTTATTCGGAAACCTCTTGGATAATCAATGAACTAGAAAATTGTACAGACACAATAGTTTTGATCATTGAAATCATAAGCTGAGACCTGTTCTGATTTAGTACGGGCCAAAATCTCAAGCCACATTTCTCCATCGTCAGCTGATATTATGGGTTATGACACATTTGAGACTATGATACACTTGAGGTTACGATACATTTGAGGTTATGATACACTTGAGGTTACGATACATTAGAGGTTATTACACATTAGAGGTTACGATACATTTGATGTTATGATACACTTGAGGTTGCGATACATTTGAGGTTATTATACACATGAGGTTACGATACATTAGACGTTATGACACATTAGAGGTTATGGTACATTTGAAGTTTTGATACACTTGAGGTTGCGATACAGACCCTTGCTAACAGATGTGTTTGGTGGTGTAGTAGTCCTTACAAATTATTTGTTGACAAAAGTACATAAAACACGTAATGTTCGCAATCCTAGTCAAGTATCCGTACACTTCTTATTATATTACCTCAGCATTAAATGGGTTGGATTTTCATCCTCTTACGGAACATTTACACTTGCTTAGGCATCCTTGATTCGTCTTGGTCTAGCAATTCCCCGCTTGTAAGTTCAAGGGGCAGCAGTAGCGCTGGAAGCGCAATGACATCACCATAATTACGATGTGTGATGTTGAATGCGTGGATTTACACGCGTATATTTATATTTATCAGTAAATCAGTGATAGTATAGCCACGCCATACTGCCGGAACTACCAAAAATGAAACAGCCCAGATGGGTGCAGACGGATGTGAAATGCTACCCAGTCACGCCTCATGACTTGATTGAGCCGTCAGCAAGCTCAGAAAGGTGTGGTGATCGGTCCAGTCGCGTGTGGTAGACTGGCTGTCGGAGTAGTCACGTGTCACGGTTAGCCCAGTCACAGTCGGCCACCTACAATCGGCTCACCCACGTGTGGCCGATAGCTGGGTTCCTCTCACCCTCTGACACTTGTGGCCATGTGTTGCAGCCACGTTCGGCGGTCTGATGGTCGGCCTGTCGCTGGGCTACTCGAGCACGGCGAACCCCGACCTGCACAACTCGACACTGCACACCACCAGTTCGGAGGAGTCGCTGATCGGCTCGATGATACCGCTGGGTGCGGTGTTCGGTGGTCTGGCTGCCGGCTGGGCTATGGACACCATGGGCCGGCGCACGACCATGGTGGCCATCACGGTGCCCGCCATGGTCGGCTGGCTGATGATCATGTACGCCGGCAGCGTGGGCGTCATCATTGCCGGCAGAGTAGTCAGTGGCTTCTCAACGGGCTGCACGACGGTTGTTGTGCCCACCTACGTGGGTGAGGTGTGCGAGCCACGCATTCGTGGATCGATGGGCGCCGCCTTCCAGTTCCAGACGACACTTGGCGTGCTGTTGTCGTACGTGATCGGCAAATACGTCAGCTGGAACTACCTGGCCATGGCATCGTCCTGCTTCCCGGTCGTGCGGCTGGTGATGGCGAGCGTGGTGCGCGAGTCGCCACTGTGGCTGGTGGGCAAGAATCGCGAGTTGGAGGCGCACGATGCGCTGTTGTGGCTGCGCGGCCCCGCCGCTGACATCAACAGCGAGCTGGCAGCGCCTCGCAGAACCAGGAGATGCGCGACAAACGGGCGTCGTTCCGCGACTTGGCGCTCCGTCAGAACCTGCGTCCGTTAGTCATGTCACTCATGCTGATGGTCGGCCAGCAGTTGTGCGGCATCAACGCAGTTATGTTCTGCACCACCAATATATTCTCGGACGCTGGCAGCAGCATCAATGTCAACCTGTCCACCATCATCATTGGCGTGGTCCAGTGCTTGTCGACGTTCGCCGGCGTGGTGTTGGTGGACCGTCTCGGCCGGAAGATCCTGCTGATTTGCTCCGTCGGCATCATGTGCATCTGCCTGCTCGTGCTCGGCGTGTACTTCTACCTCGACAAAACACTCGGAAATGACATGACCAGTATTGGATGGCTGCCGCTCGTCTCTCTGATGATCTACATATTCGCTTTCTCCATCGGATTCGGTCCGATTCCCTGGCTAATGATGGGTGAGTGGCAGACTTGTGGGGTGCGATTTGAATTGACCCACCAACGCATGTCAGGGAAGGTTGGTGATCGTGATCTGGTCCTACATCGTGCGGCCCTGTCGGCGATAAAAATAAGAAGCTTATTGGTGAAAGAAGGTAAACCTCTTTACATACGTTGTTCGTTCTTCATCCTAAGTAATCATGAAACATCATCTTATTGCCAACGTAG
Source organism: Imbricaverruca yamaguchii (assembly GCA_034440575.1). Taxonomy (NCBI): domain Eukaryota; kingdom Metazoa; phylum Arthropoda; class Thecostraca; family Neoverrucidae; genus Imbricaverruca; species Imbricaverruca yamaguchii. The sequence goes on along the minus strand of JAOTOL010000496.1, from coordinate 26,222 downwards.
CTAACAAATAGGTACCTGTCAATATTCAAGTAACCAGCATATCGTGAGGTCTCAGTAGGTCTCAATACTTGGACATCGCTAGACGTCTTTCACAAATTAGTGTTCTGAAGCATTCCAGATGCGAGAGCAGTCATCCTGAAATGTGTAATTTAATCTTGCAGAAAACATATATACATCATACATCAGGTAACGAAGCTCTAGTCAAAGGGAGGCACTTGTGCTTGGTGGCCATTGTGCCACCTGGTCTGAACATGTTGTCGTGCTTGCAATGGCATGACGACCACGGACAGATCCAAGGGGTGAAGGAGGTGACCGCCCCCTAATTTCTCCCCCACTGCACCATAGCATCTGGAAGGATATCTCGATGGAGATGGCTTACTTGGATAACGTTGGCGGTCGCGAATGGGCTGCCGTGACGTGATCTGTGAGATCACTTGGTCCTGTCCTGTCGTCCTGTCGTCCGCCGGAACATTTCTGACGTCCCCTGTAGCTGTATCTGGTTTTGTTTATAAGTGCATACATGCATTTGGTATCTATGATTGTCCAGGTTGGAAGTGAAGAAACCAGTTAGCCGAACAACAACATCCAGGGTATAGTTGTTGGGAAGGTCGAACAGGAACAAGACACGTAGAAAACGGGGCAGAGTGAAACGGGGCACGATGACGATGCAGCATAGAGTGTTGTAGCCAGTCGGCGCTGGCGCAATAAACTGGAGGAAGGAAAACGGGAAATGAAGAGAAATTTAATATTTGGCAACGCCATAAAGTAAAACAGTAATGAACAGCAATGGGTACTTGTTCTGATTCGTTCGTGCATCGTTGCCATGTATGCTCCTTCGAATTCTTCCTTTCATCATCAACCAATCTTCTGTTGCGCTGTTCATTAAGTTCAGTTAGTTCATTTTGCTCAGAGAAAGATATACGTCTCGCCTCTATACTATGGTATGTGGTTTATACGATGCTATGTTATTTATATATGCATGTGCCTATTTGCGGATTAATTACCCGACCCTTTTCAGAGTACCCACTGTGTTCTTTTAATGTTGCCGCACCTGCGAGTGCTCTGTATTGCCGCCCTGACCTGGTGTGACATGACTGGCTTAACGGCCGCCTATCGCTGTGTAAAGTCGACCTCATGTGTTCCATCAGCTGATGCGCTCCTTCCTGACCTGACCCGACCTGCCTCCAGGCGAACTGTTCGCGCAGGAAGTGAAGGGCGTGGCGAGTGGGATCGCGGTGACGTTTAACGCGATGCTAGCTTTCATCGTTACGCTCACATTTGCACCACTCACTGCCGCTATCACCGAGGCGGGTGCATTCTGGCTTTTCACGACCATCTGTGGCCTCATGACTGCCTATACCTTCTTCTTCGTCTTCGAGACTAAGGGCAAGACATTGCAAGAAATCCAGGATCATTTCAGGCAGTAGCGATCTGCATGACGATATTGGTTGGACGTGCCGATACCAAGGGCCGCACGTGGAACGAAACGTGCCGAGACCAAGGGCTGTACGTGAGACGGCGCCAGTTCATTTGAGACAACCGTGCATATCGGGTATTGCTGGGTTTCCGTTTTTCAGATTGCAGATGAAGGCAAATTTTGATTCTTTGGATTTTTTTTTAAACCGAATAACATGTATTTTAATTTGATTAGGACAACCGACCACTCATTTTCTCCGCAAATGATTACTTTTCAGATGACAAAGAAATACACTGTCATCATCTTCACTCTACATATACAGCCAAACGCGTATAATTATCCGTACCTGGTGTGTCACCGCCGTGAAGAGAACTTCAACAATTCATTCACTTCATTCAGTACTCCTTCACTTCAGACACCTTATGATTCTGACATAATTTCACGTTATTCCAGACACACAACGTTCGCAGCGACACGAATACGGAACCCTGATACAGGCCGGAAGTTCCTTGCGATGTTAACGTTAACTACAGCGCTAACAATGTTCGCTGATATTTGATGGCGTCGGGCGGACAAGTTAGTTTGGGACGATTTTGGTTGTTCTGGTTAGGGTGGGTTAGATTATGTTATATTATAATATGCTATATTTATTATGCTGCGTTATCTTAGTCGAGGCAAGGTTAGGTATTTCTATAGTTTACTTAATCAAATATAATTTTCAACTCTTGATTGAGGAAGCAGGAGTCAGCTGACAAGCAACGCAGCCAGGCAGCAACGCGTAGCGGTGTAGAATGACTGATTCACTGTGTACGGGTTGCACTCCAGTACCCCACACAATTATTCAGCTTTTTCTAGGAGAGTTAAGCAAGTTTACCATTTTTCCGACAACTCGGTGTCGTCTCCAGCTAGGTTATTTGCCCAAATTTCCGAGGGTCCGCCAGTATTTCTTCTTGAAGGAATTTCACAGCCGCGAGATGCATAATTTCCTTCTCGCATCATCGAAACTAAAAACCACAGTCCGAGCGCCGTGCTGGTCGTTCTGATGCCATCTAGGTACAAGCGACCAAGCCACAGCCCAGCCCATCCCATTCAGGTATGGAAATGTTTGCAGCATCAACTTACAAAATACCGTTAATACGTTAGCACATTTCCTTCGTACCATGCTTATGGCATAATCAATTTTATCCACCGCCGATGACTTCAAAGTAATCATTTGCGGAGAAAATGAGTGGTCGTATTGTCTTAATCACGTTAAAAAAAAACATCGTCTTATCAAATCTAAGAAATGAAAAGTAACCTTCATCTGCAAATTTACCTTTCCGTCATAGCCGTCCGCTATTCGTCCTGACATAGATCCATCCTCTGTTCAAAGTTACACTCCACAAGTCACCTGCCATAGTTTTAACGCCGGCACTACTTCCGCTGCCAGTAATATTGTATTTCACCCCATGATGGCCTTCGCTTACCGGTCAATATTTCACCTGGGTTGAAATTCTGCCCGTAAACCAACTTCAAAGACGGCTCTAGTGATACGTCATTGGAAAGCTGTTCACGTGTGATTCCAGCCTTTCATATTAAGTCGTTCACCCTTCGCGGTGTCGTTGCACGTCATGACACGCAACACTGATATATTGGGAATAAGGCTTCTGGCGCCTAAAACGTTAAGCATTGTATAATAAGCTCGGGAGCCAATGAACACGGTGAACGTTTCATGGAGCGAGGTGGGGGAGTATATGTCAGCTATCAACCTCCGCAACAAGGGGTGGCGATTAAAAAGGAAACATGGGGGCGAAGTGTGTTAACCTCCCCCTAACCAAAAATTCATCGGATTTCGCCCACTATATTTTTAAACCTTAATAATTCTGATTGTTATTTCACGTTGTGTATGTTTATGCTCATTAAGCATCCTCACAAACAGGAAAAATCGTCCGGTAGCAGATGAAGTCACATAAGCAAAAGAGCAGTGCACAGTACATGTCAATACAAACTGTGAGTCATAGCATGCTACTACAGTGTCATACAGTGGACTCAGGTCCATCGTCATCGCGAACGTCATCGTCATCGTCATCTTCATCGTCATCGTCATCGTCAACGTCATCGTCATCGTCATCGTCATCGTCATCGTCATCGTCATCGTCATCGTCATCGTCATCGTCATCGTCATCGTCATCGTCATCGTCATCGTCATCGTCATCGTCATCGTCATCGTCATCGTCATCGTCATCGTCATCGTCATCGTCATCGTCATCGTCATCATCGTCAACGTCACCGTCACTCTCCCTCACTCCACACACCAACAAACACACAGCGGCTTAAATAAAATATTTCTGCGCCGATTTACAGAATAAAACCAGGGATGCGGAGCCGGGAAAATCTTGGACGGCTCCGGCTCCGACTCCGGCTCCGGGGAAGTATCCTGGCTCTGACGCTGGCTCCGAGTAAAATGTCCCAGCGGCTCCGGCTCCGGCTCCGGCTCCGGGCAAAATGTACCGACTCCGGCGGCTCCGGCTCCGGCTCCGGCTCCGTACATCCCAAACGTGGTCGATCCATTAACACGCACACATCCGAGGGGGCAGATATCTGCCCCCTGCGGTTTTTCATAATTTGCCGCCATACTAATCGAGTTAGCAAGGCCAAACCTCGTACGGCTGGTCATTAGTCTTTTCCGCATATCCTCATACATTTTTAACCCTGCGTCATCTTAGGTCAGGTCACCAGGCCAGGCGAAGTGACTCAACTACACTCGGAGTTCTAGATGGCATAAGTTCCACAATAATTGGGCGATTGATTTCAAACTTATAACATGTCATGATCTCATCAGGGACCATAATATGTATATAGTTTTTTGTTCGTAGCATTGACTTTAGGTCAGGTCGCTGCCATGGCTTCCCCATCATAGGGCTATGGTAAAATATACAAATGTTTCCTGCTTACATATTTGCTCTTGGAATGATCTCACAACGGTTGTGGCATGTAGTTGGAAGCTATGCTCAATGTTACCGCTGACATTTTTACTCAGTGACCTCACCAAGGTCATCTGAGGTCACCGGATATCACTACACATTTCTGCACATTATATCACACTGCATTGACCTAGAAGGCTGAAATTATCTTCCTTGTGCTTGTATCGCCATGATGTGTCGATTTATATATTATACGACCTCAATAGGCTACCTCATGACCTTGACCTGAGTTAATATTTTCTGTTGACCTGACCTTAAATCACACCGCATACTGTCGATAGGACATTTAAAGGACTATCGAATAGCGTTCGCCGTTTGTTTCTCTCTTTTACAGGTCCTGAGATATGTGTCAATATCTGAGAATCCCACCCGATCTGGTTAAATTTCACCCATGATAGCCCAGTGACCTCAATATTGACCTGAGCGAAAAATGACCAAAACACTTTCGATAGAGCCTGTCACCAACTAGCCAACGCTGTTTTCCGTTTGTCGCTAGCTAGCATAGTTCTAGAGATCTTAGGGGGCAGATATCTGCCCCCGGACATGCGAAATTGGCGCGGACCGCCGGACGAATTACGCGCACTGGAGGGGGGGCGGATTCCGCCCCCCCCTAAGATCTCGGCTCCTATTAAGGCTAGAGCAACGAAATTCGCAGGGGGGATGGGCACGATAGTAAATTATATTGTGTGCAAATTTCGTTACCTTAGATCAATACCTTCAAGGTCAAATGAGGTTAAAATACCAAAATCCTCTGGTTTTGCGTGGCTTGGCTTGTCATTGGTATGGATCGCTGTGATTGTGTTTAAATGTTACAAAATTGGCATTAATGATGTTTTGGACATTACTAATGATGTAATGCATGTGCAAGATCCGCCATTTGACCTCAGGTCACCCATATAGGACAACTTTATCAGGTCATTACCTGGTCCAGTTACCGGAACCGGGCTGCCCACCTACTTGCTTCGTGGGGCGGCTCGGCACAATCGGCTTCGCACAGAAAGGAGTGAAATACATGAATAAAGTATAGAAACACTTAAGCACACAATGACAAACAGTAGGATGTATAAGGGAGTAATTTTGAAGATCAGTTTCATTTTGTGAAACTGATCTACAAAATATTATACTAAGTGGAAAGGCCAGTTCCTTTTCAGTTTCCCGCAACACCCTAGCATAAATATCATCAGGTCCTGCTGCCTTGTTTGGCTTTATTTTCCTGATATGATTGTAAACAACATCACTATCAATGAAATCAACATCATTTGTCACATACCATGTCACTGAACTATGGTGTACGGTCGGCAGATTGGTCATATCTTCCAATGTAAACACTGATTTAAACTGCTTGCTCAGCTCCTCAACCATCTCACTATCCTCACCCAATGTAGTCCCGTTTACTTCCAGTGGACCAATTGTGCTAGAAGCTTTACTCAGCTTGTAGAAACTAAAGAACTTTTTATATTATTGGCATATTGGCATTATTGGCGTATATATTGACAAATTTGGCTATATTGGCCGTATATTGGCGTATATTGGCAAAAGGGAAGTGTTCTTGACAACACAAGCGGCTTATTTGATGCATATTGTTATGCTATATCATTTAAAAGTCATTTTAGGTCGCCGAGGTCACCATGACAGGCTAATGGAACCAAGCATGGTCAACTGGAATTTTGTCATAAATGGAAATGACTGTCATGCGATTGACGTCACTTTGCATGTTACTCCCTTACACATCCTACTGTTTGACGCCCTGGTAGCTCAGTTGGTTAGAGCGCTGGCCTGCACCGGTCTCCTCTGTATTGGCAACACAGGGTTCGAGCCGCTTCGCGCGCTCGCATTTAGCCCCCGGCCGGGAGTGTCAGTTGGCAGCTGGCCAGATAAGGCCGGGGACGAGCTACCGGGCGGCCGTGTCGGTGCATTGGCGGCACGTTAAACTTTCGGTCTAAATTCTGCCGTTGAACTGGAGCTCATGGATTGGGTGGTGGGGCCAGGGTTCACGCAACAAGCTCTGCTTAGCAATAGAACCCTGGCTCCTCAAGCCACCACAGCAACAACTCGGATCAAATTTTTTTTTTTAAATCCAACCGATTGGAAAAGGGCAAAGGTAGTTCCTATTTTCAAGAAAGGAGAAAGAGGGAAAGTTGAAAACTATAGGCCAGTAAGTCTCACATTCCTAGTCTGCAAGGTACTCGAATCAATGATCAAGGATATAATAGTTAGTTATCTGGAAGGTAGCAGATTGATTCAAGATACTCAACATGGGTTTAGAAAAGGACGATCGTGTATCACAAACCTCTTGGACTTTTTGAACTTCGCCACAGAACAATTTGATCAGGGAAATCAGGTTGATGTAGCATATCTTGACTTTAGTAAGGCCTTTGACAAAGTACCCCATACACGGTTAATGATACAGCTTCAGTCCCATGGTATTGGAGGTAGCATCTCAAAATGGATAGAGTTGTGGCTTTCAGATAGACAGCAAAGAGTGATGCTAAATGGTACAAAGTCATCAGGGCAAAATGTTCTTAGTGGAGTCCCCCAGGGGTCAGTACTGGGGCCACTACTCTTCATTATATTTGTAAATAACATTGAAAGTGGCCTAAGCAGTAAAGTTTTGAAATTTGCGTATGATTTGAAGGCCTTTAGGGCAATACCAGGTCAAGATGAGCATATCTCGCTGCAAAAAGACTTAGACGAACTTGTGAAGTGGTCCGAAGAATGGCAAATGAAATTTAATTTTGATAAGTGCAAAATCATGCATGTAGGTAAGCAGCATATGAAGGCACCATACTTGATGGGTGGCCAAGTGCTATCAGTGACTCAACAGGAGAAGGATTTAGGTGTTATTCTAAACACAAAACTGGGGGCATCAGAACAGACCAAGGAAGCCAGGAAGAAGGCACTGAGAATACTCGGGGCAATAAATAGGAATGTATCATGCAGAAGTGAGGAAGTGATCAGGAAGCTTTACTGTGCATACGTCAGGCCACATTTGGAATACTGCAGTCAAGCTTGGTCTCCTAGCTATGAAAAAGATTGTTGGCTTTTAGAGATATTACAAAAGAGGGCTACAAAAATGGTTAAGGGCATAGGCAACCTGGCATATGAGGCAAGATTGAAGAAATTGAATATGTTTTCACTTAGATATAGAAGCCTGAGAGGAGATCTCATGAGGTCTTTAAATTTGTCCATGGTCTGGAGAGGGGATACCTTGGGGAAATGTTTGAGTTGAACAGAAATGATGAAATTAGGGGTCATAAATTCAAAATTACAGTTAACCACAGCAGAACAAGGTTAAGGCAAACTTTCTTCACCAACGGGGTAGGAGAACACTGGAACCAGCTGCCAGAAAACATGCTCTTTCTGGTAGCAGAAAGCTACTGTCAGTAGCAGCACATTGAACCGCTTTAAAAACAGCATAGACAATCATTATAAGAATAGAGGGCTTGCTTTTCGGTATTACAGGGAGGGCTGATTGACAGATTTGATGGGCAACTGGTTCAGTGCACAGAGTGCAACCAAGAAGGGCCCTTGTGGCTCATAGTTGCACTAATCTTTTATGTCTTTATGTCTTAAGCGCACCAGCGCAGATTTTTGTGGTCTGCCGCTGCGATTAAAAAAAAACAAACATTTTAACGGCCCATAACTTAAGTACTTTTCGGCCGATTTTAATTTATCTTGATTTAAACAATGCGCCGGGCATTTCTAAGCAGGTACGGAACAAATGGCGCATATCGGCCGGTACAATATGGAGTTGTGTGCGAAAAATCGGAGGGGTGGGCGGATTTCGCCATCCACCCCTCCAGGGCGTGTGTTAACCTGTCATAAACTTGACCTGACTTGACCTCGGTGAGCTGACATGACTTTGGAACGATGTAGCATAACAATATACATCAAACAAGTCGCTAGTGTTGCCAAGAACACTTGCTTTTTGCCGATATACGGGAAGCGCATCAGCGCCGATATTTGTGGTCTGGCGCTGAGAAACTTTTTTGAGTTTACCGACTCCTAACTCGAACAATTTTCGGTCCATTTTTGTTTTCCTTACTTTAAACAGCGTGCCGTTCATTTCTAAGCAGGTACACAAACAATGACATATATTGGCCGGTAAAATCTGGAGTTATCTACGAAAAACAGGAGGGGTGGGCGGATTTCGTCCCCCCCCCATCCAGGGCGCGTGTTAAGTAAGAGCTAGGGGATGTAAAAAAAGTTAACCGCGACCACTCAGAGGCGCAAACTTCAGACAATTATAAGCAACTTTTCCATATAAACTCTGTATCTATCTTTAAATAAACATCCGCCCGCGCCCAAATCACCTTTCGATGTTATGCCATCGTAAACTGACGGTCGCTTCGTGCCGTATTGGGCCAATCAGAAGAGGGGAGACTCGAATCAACAACACTCCCAATCCCGCGAACGGTCCAAGGAACACCATTGTTGTAAATTGTAATGTTTGACCTCATCTCTAATAAGGTACAACAGCTCGTTGATGATGGAAACAATGAACTTAACTAAACTAAACATGAAACTATTGCATTGACTATGGAGGCTAGAATATGGTTATTGGTTATTCTACCATTATTTGATGATATTTATACATGTTACTCGTATTTAAACATTTTTGCTTTTTAAAATGCGTTTTCATACTATGCCATACCATACTAGGTATAATGTGTTCATTTGACGTTTGATAATTTTGTTTAATTTGCACGTCTTTCGGAGTCGGAGCGGCCCTGCTTTTGACGACTCCGGCTCCGACTCCGGTTCCGAGTAAAAGGTCCCGGCGGCTCCGGCTCCGGCTCCGGCTCCGCATCCCTGGATAAAACACATTGGCATTGATGGAGCATTGGAGCATAGCAGGCCTGAACTGTGATGACGATGGGTGAAGTTATTTCCTTGGTGCCTAACATTAGGGAGGGATGAAGCCAAAGTTTTGGTGGGGCGAATTTAGGGTAGAGAAGGGGGCACAGCTTCCACAAAATCATAGGAATCGAAAACGATGTCCTCTGATCAAACATGTGCACTGATGTGGTCATCGTGATCGCCGAGTCTAGTCAGTCACCACACACGACATCAAGCAAACTAAAATGCACACGGATCAATCAACACAATCGTCCTACGATCTGTTTTACAGTTTAATAACTCCAATAAGCACATATAGTAATACATGTGTACAATCTATCGTCGAAAACGTAGGGGTCCGAGTTGGCGACCTTGAAATGATTTAACCTCTGGAAGTCAAAGTTCTTAATGTGATGGGAAGTAACTGGTACCGCTGTGATTAGCACTATTAATACTACATGTGTGTAAGGTTTTAGCGAAATCGTATGGGTCCGGGTTCGAATGTAAATCCGAATGTGAATCCGAATATAAAGCTGTCTTGACCAAACCTAACCTAACGTCAGCTGCTTTTGAAGTAAAAATTTCCGATTTTCATTTCTTTTGGAAAATTGTCCGACCTAAAAGCTGAACCTAACCTAACCGGACCGGTATTATTACGCTCTATGGCGGATACAAGACAATTTTATACATACATTTGGCTCCATATAACAAACAAATGAATTAGGTTTGGTCAAGTTAGGTTAGTTTAGGTTTTTGAAGTTGGAAAACTTTTTTTAATAAAAAAAAATGTATCTCCAAAAATTGAACAGTATTTGGTAAATTTTCAGTCAATGGCGCTTTTTTATTTCTTGGAGTTTTTCTTCAGAATGTCATGTTTATGTAGGTGACTAAGATGATTGGACCACTTATTATATGTGCAAATGGTTACTTTTCAGGCTATGAGCAAACTAATGTTAAACAAGGGGTTTTGAATTAGGTAACATAGCATACAAATTGTTTTTTAAAAAGTGCATCAAAACCTAACCTAACTTAGCATCACCTACCTTTTGCGAACAAAAAGTTCCTCAATTATTTAACACGCGCCCTGGAGGGGGGCGAAATTCGCCCACCCCTCCGGTTTTTTGTAGGTAACTCCTGATTTTACCGGCAGATATACGCCATTGTTTGTAGACCTGCTTATAAATGAACGGCACATTGTTTAAAGAACGACAAACGAAAATCGACCGAAAATATTTCGAGTTAGGGGTCGGCAAAGTAAAAAAAAATTTATCAGCGCCAGACCACAAATATCGGCGCTGATGCGCTTCCCGTATATTGGCAAAAAGTAAGTGTTCTTGGCAACACTAGCGACTTGTTTGATGTATATTGTTATGCTACATTGTTTCAGAGTCATGTGAGGTCACCGAGGTCAAGTCAGGTCAAGTTCATGACAGGTTAACACACGCCCTGGAGGGTGGGGCGAAATCCGCCCACGCTTCCGATTTTTCATATACAACTCCATGTTGTACCGGTCAATATGCGCCATTTTTTCCGTACCTGCTTAGAAATGACCAGCGCTTGTTTTGTTTAAAGTAAGAAAAAAGACCATTGTTTTAAGTACCATTGATTAAAGTAAGAAAAATGAAAATCGGCCGACACGTTTTTAAGTAATGGGCCGTTCAATATTTTTTTAATCGCAGCGCCAGATCACAAAAATCGGCGCTGATGCGCTTCCCGTATATTGGCGAAAGGGAAGTGTTCTTGACAGCACTAGCGACTTGTTTGATGCATATTGCTATGCTATATAATTTAAAAGTCATGTTAGGTCGCCGAGGTCATCGTGACAGGCTAATGGAACCAAACTTGGTCAACTGGAATATTGTCACAAATGGAAATGACTGTCATGTAATTGATGTCACTTTGTATGTTACTCCTTACACATCCGGAAATCTGCCGTTTGTCGTTGTGTGCCTAAGCGTTTCTATACTTTATTCATGTATTTCACTCCTTTCTTTGCGAATCCGACTGTTCGAGCTGCCCAAAGTAGCAGTCAGCTGGGCAGTCCGGTTCCGGTCACTGGAGCAGGTAATGACCTGATAAAGTGCTCCAGTGCTCCTATATAGGTGACTTGAGGTCAAATGGCATATCTGGCATATGCATTGCATCATTAGTAATGTCCAAAGTATCATTAATGGCAATTCTGTAGCATTTAAATACAATCACAGCGATCCATAACAATGACAAGCCAAGCCCCTCAAAACTAGAAAATATTGCTATTTTTACCTCATTTGACCTTGAAGATTATATTGACCTAAGGTTACGAAATCTGCACACAATAGAGTTAACTTCCTTGCCCATCCACCCTGTAAATTTCGTTGCTCTTGCCTTAATGATAGCCGAGATCTTATGAGGGGCGGAATCCGCCCCCCTCCAGTGGGCATAAGTTTCAAAGGCCGTCCAGTAGGCGTGTTAATGTCAAGCGATTTATTTTCTGAAAATCATCAACATTAAAAAAGAATCCTAACTTAGTCTAACCTAGCCTAAGTTGTATTGAAGTGGCTTTAATTGTCTTTTTCTTCTAATATTTGCAACATATATGGTAATCTTTTCGGTATTATTATGCTTGAAAGTGGTGACAAAAAAGCGTCATGGGCACTGTATGACCAACGCAGTCTATGGGGCTGTAAGCCCCAGAAAAAAAAACAAGAAAAGTTTTTGCACACATTTGTCTCCATAAAGAAAACAAATGGTTTAGGTTTGAGTAGGTTAGGTTAGTTTAGATTTTTGAGGTTGGAAAATTTGTCAATATTTTCCAGTAAAAATGCATTTGCACCGATAATACGTTGTCCCATCAGCTTAGTCGCCGTCATGAACATGGTGTCCTGAACAAAATTTCACCCCATATACACATTTTCAAATACATTTGGAAAATGTTCAGAATACAAAATGCTTGTACTTTTCCTAATGTATGCGTATCATTCTGCTCCTCATTCTGATCTATCTAGCGGCATTATGTTGTGGCATTCGTTGTGTTGTGTTGTGGCTCTTGTTGTGACATTTGTGTGAGTATTTCTATTTATTTTGTAGCATTCGGTGTAGGCATAGCCTCGGTAGCTAAAGTTGAGACGTGATCTCGTTGCGGCGGTGCTGTCCGTGAAATGTGATGTTATGCGGGCAGAACCCGCCTGACTGATTGATGTACAAATGTAGGCACCATGATTGTACAGTTCAAACGGGAATGTCATCTGATCCGCTTATGCACATTTTTGTTTCTCCGTAGAATACGAGTACTTGACCCAATGTTAAAATGGAATGTGAAAAGTCGCGATCTGACCGAAATTTGCCGTCCAATTCTAAATTTTTGCTGGAAAGAACGGGACAAGTTTATAACTAACCTAGTGAGCGGAAGAAAAATATATAAATTTGTCATAAAAGGTGTTTTGTGATTTTTTGGAATTGTGTTTTGGAATACGACATTTATAAACGTGATCCGGAAGTTGCGACCACTCATTTTCTCTGGAAATGCTTACTTTTAAATTTCAACGAAAACATCATGATCACGTCGGTACGGTGTAATAACGTCATAGGTATAGCACTGAGGCTTCGATTGGCTAACGCTGCAAGCAGTTCACATACCTTAATGAGTTCACTCTGCTGCAACCTGCAGACTTCGGCACATTTAGGACAGTTAACTTCGGTCGGAAGAACCCTGTTGGTTGGGTTGGTTATTTGGGCTTAGGGGCGCTTCGACTGCTTCGGTCATACAGGGGAAGAAACTGTGGCATCTAAACAAAGTATAAACGCACCTCATTATCATCATAATAAAGTCTAATTATGTAGTATGGGACTGGGTCACAACCCGCACACACTGAAACCATTTTTGCACTAGAGAGCAGACGTGGAAGTTATATTGATGAGTCAGCTTCTCGTGCGCCCTGCCTTTCCTCAAGACCTCGAACAAATACTATGAGAATTAATAATTAAATAGGAAAACTGAACCAAACATAGCCTAACCTAACCAAACTTAATCGAGACCGTCCAATTTCAAGCATGCCCCGTCCAATTTGACGCATGCGATTTTGCCATTGTGAGGATAATGGCGGCTTCATTTTAAACGGGAAAATACTTCTTAAGCAAAACCTAACAAGATTGCTCGGATCTCACCACTCCTAAACAACTCATTAGGACTTACCGCATCCTTTGAACATAAATATTGGCTTAGCTAGGTTCGTTTGAATGCGTACACCTGCATTTTCGGCGGAAAACTTTGGATGATAAGGAAGGTAAGTGAAAATCACTGAGATTCTATCACATTTATAGGCCATAGGTAAGAAAGCGATGCTGATTTCGAAAATGACAACCTAACAAAACCTAAGTGAGCAATTTCCTTAGCTCTGAAGGAGCACAAATAGTTGAAGATAACGTTTACGATATGTATATACTCTGACAACGCACTTAGCTCGTGGTTTTTGGTCATGATGGTCAACATCGCGGAAGAAAGCATACAAAATCAAAGATGTGCTGCCCTACATTCCTAGAAACGAAATTTAATGTTATATCGTTTGGATATTCCAGTTTTTAGAATAACCGAATATTATAAAAGCTATGAGCATTTTGCTAATTTATGCTGATGAAAATTCTCAGTATTTGAATAAGTACGTGATTGTAAAGCAAAAATGTTATCACACACCATGCCTCGGTGTCTTGTATTTTTAGAGATAAATACTTTTGTGTCTAAGAAGGTTAATGTTAGGTTCAAATTTTGCTTCATTTGTACGATACTGGGGGTGATCAGTTATATTCTAGAAAAAATGGCGTATTTTTCTCATACGCATCATCGCTCTTGACCAAATCTAAAATCGTCGTTTCGTACGACATCATTGGGATTCATGAGTCATTGCAAAATAGACATTAGAAAGCATGCTGAAACTAATGGGCAGTTTGCGTACTCCGTTACACCGTTCAACTGAACGGGTAATGGTTTATGTGACATACAATGAGAGCCTGATCCTTTTTCTATTCATTTTGGGTTTCCATTAATGTCCTTATTGGGCAAATACGCCGATGGGCAAATACGCCGATGGGCAAATACGCCGATGGGCAAATACGCCGATGGGCAAATACGCCGATGGAAACCAGTTCCTTGTCATCTAACTTTCTCTCAGAGTACAATCCCCTGGTAGTCGCCATGGACGCAGTGATAATAAATGGGGACCTAAGCTGAGCGTCCAATCTGACGAATTTCTGCCTTCACCATAGGCCTGTTCGGCAAGCATCTAAACGGTGCAGTCGGTGCAGTCGGAACTATTACGTCACCCATAACACAATTTTGCGCCTGCAGTCGACAAATGTGGCAGGTGTAAGACATTTGTGGTGCACTTGCGGGCGTGGTGTTTAATCCCTGGCTAAAATCGTGCTGGTTCGGCCCACTTTCGTCTGTATTTTGTACGATTTGTAACTTTATGGTTGCGGGGCATAGCTCCAGCTTAATGATGATTTAGAACCTTTGGCTATAACTTATGCTGATGAAGCGGATGACGGTCAGCTGCTTCCTGCCTTCGTTCAGATTTTTAATGTTGCGTTTGGAAACATGGGTGAACGATTAGTTTGGGCAATGGGTGAAGATGGGTGGGTGATGGATGGTTACGCACAGTTAATATATACGTGTAGTTTTCGACATGGATGTCGGACACGGGAGTCCGAGGAAGAAAATAAGGTGAGCTACCGCGGCACCATGGCACCTGAAGTCTTCATTTCAGGCATCTAACATTTGCTCATAAACATTAGGTAAATTTGCACTTTCAGGTAATTTGAATTCATGACATTTCTGTTATTCAATGCAAGTTTTATATTTGCGACTAGCATGTGACTACCCATTTCCTCTGCAAATACATTCTTTTCAGTTGGCAGGAAAAATAATTCCAACAAGACACGTTGGATCTGTGAGCACTGCAAGGTCATTAGAATCATCAGTGGACTAGGCAACTTAGAATATGTGGAAAGTATCATGGCATTATATATGTACTCACTGAAGTATAGGAGGTTAAGGAGTGATGTGACTGAAAAGTACAAAATTATTAAAGGGCTAGATCAGGTCAATCTGAATGATCCTTTTCTATTTAGCCTATGGGGGTCATCAACCCATGTTGGTTGGTTCTTGGTTTTACGACACATCGACCGTTGAGTCATGTAGCGTCGCCAATCTCTCACGCCGATTGGTCGCGGGCGAAGAGTAGCGACAGGTGAGACACGAACCCACAACCTTTCGACTGTGAGACAAGCAACTTACCCCCAGACCACTCGTCCCTCATCAATCCATGTTAGACAAATCAAGGTGTAAGACAGTAAAGCTACAACAGGTCTTCAGGCAAAGGGTTGTTGCTAAGCGGGATAGGCTGCCTGCTGGTGCTGTGGGGGGCCTCATTAACTGTATTTAAAAGTCGGGTGGACAAATTTTTAGGCTGTACATTGTTTACTGTTTTAATTAGTGGTGGATGACATGATATTTCTGATGTTAGTGTGCATGGTCCAGGCCCCTTTAAGCAGGCAATGGTGGAGTTGGAAATTATTGGTAGGGTGCTTGATCCACATGTATGTATGTTGTGCAGGATCCAGTGAATAGGGCGTGATAGGTATGGTAAGCATGGATGCTGTGTGTGACATGGGCGGATAGGTAAGGATGGATGGCTGTGTGAGATGTTGGTGGATGATTTCTTGGGAATTTGTGATGTGATGTTGGTTGGGGTGATCAGTGTCTTTTTGTTCATGATTAGGTATCGTCCCATTACAGACTTAACCTAGATGGGTCATTGTGGCCGTTATAAAGTCTGAGTGTTTTATGACTTCATAACTGAAGGGGCTTGGGTTTTGGTGATGTAGCAAAACTTTATGGAAAAGAGAGAACAAAGTAACATAACCCAGACTAGAGGTTGGGAGCTGCTAGAAATTGCAAAATGCCAGAGGAAAAATATTGCAAAAAATGGAAAGTTTCCCAATACCTTTGTTTAAAAATACAAATCAAAAAGCATAACCAAACCTAGCCTAATTTGATGTGGAAGAAATGAAATAATTTGTATTGTGAAAAATGTCACCAAAAATGTGGAAAGTTTCCAACCTTAAAAGAAAAGTTCAGCCTAACCTAACAAAACCTAACCAATTTGTTTGCTTCATGGGTAAGATATGTGTAAAACTTGCATTGTGGATGCCTTAAGGTGCAATAATACTAATGACTGGAAGGGATGTAGCGCCTAGGGGTGCGTGTGGATGTGTGGATAGGAGTAAGGGATCTGGGAGAGCCACAGGGAGACGCCTTTACCAATTGACACCTAGACCGTGCACAGCAGTGCTATACAGGCCTCTCAGTGCGGACCGGCGTCTCATGGCGATACCTACGCTGCCGCTGCGGAGTCGCGTCGCCACCTCTGCCGGAGTCGCGTCGCCAGCGCCCAGTAAAACCACTCGCTGGGTCTGGGTACGAGAACTGCTGTATTGCTCACATAGCGGAGACTCATCCTGACTAGAACATACCTTGGGTTCTAGTTAAGGCGCTAAGGTACACAGCTATGGAAAAGTAAGTGCAAGTGGGTTAAGTATACAAGTAAGTCGGCTCAGTGAAGTGGAAGGCTATTAAGTCAGGTGGCTGCTGAACATAGTGCATTGGAGATGAGCGGAGAAATAAGTTGAAACGGGCCTGGATGCATAATTAACAACACTGCCCTCTAGCGTCAATAGAGCGAACTACAAGTTGAGACACTAGATGGCGGGCGCGCGCTCACCAGCGGCTACGAGTTACCAGCTGGCCGCCAGATGGCCGGCGGATCCGCATCCGCTACATCACCTCCTCCCCAGACACGTCATTGGCTAAAGGTGACGTGACGAAAACGTGCCGGGGGTACTACCACGCGACCTGAGCGGGTGCGCAGAGCGGAGCGCAGCGGAGGGCACTCTGGACCAGCCGGACGTGGTGGCAGGCACTCGGGACTACCGTCACGCGGCGGGGGTTGTTCAGGAGCGGACGAGCGCAGCACAAGCTGCGGAGACGAGAGCTGCGGACGGGCGGTCGACGGGTGCAGCAGGAGTCGTGGTCCATCCATAGTGAACGTGGTTGTGGTTGGGACAGACGACGATCCGTTCGCGGTTGCGGTGCCGGACGGCGGGTCCAAGTAGGCAGGTTTGACGCGGTCGATGGAGAGCACCTCTTCCTTGCCCTTGCGAAGGATGGTGACCGTCTTGGATGATCGCCGACAGACGCTGAAGGGGCCATCGTACGGTGGCTCCAGCGAAGTGCGGGACGCATCCCGCCGGACGAAGACGTGGGTGCATGTCGTGAGCTCCGTCGGGATGAAACCTGCCACCGACGATGGACGGGGCGCCGTCGGACGGAGGCGCCGCATGGTCCTCCGGAGATCGTCCACGTAGGAGGCGGGGTTCAGCGGTGGTGTATCCGGATGCCGGGAGAAGAATTCGCCGGGGAGGCGAAGCGGCGTGCCATACACAAGCTCCGCAGATGTGCAGTGAAGGTCGTCCTTGAGCGCCGACCGTATGCCCAGCAGTATCAGCGGCAGGAGGTCGGTCCAGCGCGTAGCCGGGTCCGCGGCGCGCAGAGCCGTCTTCAGCTGACGGTGGAACCGTTCCACCATCCCATTGCTCTGGGGGTGATAGCTGGTGGTGCGGCAGCGGGTGCAGCCGAGCAGGGTGGACAGATGTTGCCAGAGCCCCGACTCGAATTGAGCACCGCGGTCTGTCGTGACCTGGGACGGCACACCGAAGCGGGCCACCCAGCCAGACACGAAGGCGCGGGCGACGGTGATCGCTCGGATGTCCGGCAAGGGCAGAGCCTCTACCCACCTGGTGAAGCGATCCACGCAGGTGAGCAGGTACGTGTTGCCATCAGACGGTGGCAGCGGGCCGACCAGGTCGATGTGGACCTGATCAAAACGAGCATCCGGTGGGCTGAAGGAGCCTACTGGGGCTCTGGTGTGGCGTTGTACCTTGGCGCGTTGACACTGGATGCACGCCTGCGTCCAGATTCTGATGTCCTGCTTCATGCCCGGCCAAACGAACCTCTGGGAGACTAGGTGCTGTGTAGCCCGAACTCCAGGATGCGACAGGGTGTGCAGTAGACGGAAGTACTGGTGACGGAGACTGGTCGGTATCAGCGGGCGGGGTCCCCCGCCCGACTCGTCGACTAGTAGCGTGTGGCCGCTGGCCAGGGGCACGTCGCGCAGGGCCAGAGAGTGCGGCGCTGCCAGGAACGTCTTCAGGGCTTCATCCTCTTGTTGAGCCTCCGCCAAGGCGTCAAAGTCATGCAGAGGGGGCTGCGGTGCCTGAAGCATCGCCAATGTTCGGGACAGAGCATCAGCCACAGTGTTGTCTTTGCCCGGCACGTGCCGGATGTCGGTGGTGAACTGGCCGACGAAGTCAAGGTGCCGGATCTCACGTGGTGAGTAGCGATCGGAGCTCGAGCCAATTGCTGACACCAAGGGCCGGTGATCTGTGAAGACCGTGAAGTCCCGGCCGTCCACGCTGTGACGAAAGTGACGGATCGCCAGGTATACGGCGAGGAGCTCGCGCCCGAAAGTGCTGTACCTGGTTTCAGCGGGCCTGAGGTTCTTGGAAAAGAACGACAGGGGCTCCCATCGGCCAGCCACGAACTGCTGGAGGACGGCGCCGACACCAGTGTCCGATGCGTCGACTTGCAGACTGAGGGGTGCTGCCGGTGTCGGATGCGCAAGGCGTGCGGCCTGTGCGAGCTTCGTCTTCACTTGCAGAAATGCTTGCTCGGCTTCGTCCGACAAAGCGATGACGCGCGTGCGCTTGGATGCCTTCTTAGCCAGCAAGCCATTGAGCGGTCTGAGCAGGGCAGCCGCATCGGGTACAAAGCGGTGGTAGTACGCTACCATGCCGATGAAGCGCCGAAGCTGGTTTTCGGTGGTTGGTCGCGGAAACTCTTGCACCGCAGCGACCTTGTCTGGAAGTGGTGCGATTCCCTCTGGGCTGACGTCGTGGCCGAGGAACGTGAGGCGGCCGACGCCAAAGACACACTTGTCTTTGTTTGCCACCACGCCGTACTGGTCGAGCCGCTGGAAAACCTGGCGCAGGTGCCCCAGATGCTCCGCCTCCGTGGTGCTGGCGATCAAGATGTCGTCCAGGTAGGCGAAGCAGCCCGGTACGTCCCGCAGTACTGCGTCCATGAACCTTTGGAACGTTTGACTGGCGTTCCGCAGGCCGAACGGGAGGCGGGTCATCTTGAATAGCCCGAATGGCGTGGTGATGGCCGTCTTCGAGACGTCGGCTGGCTCCACCGGGATCTGGTTATACGCTCGCACCAGGTCTATCTTCGAAAAGATCGTGCACCCGTGCAGGTTCCCGGCGAAATCCTGCAGGTACGGAAGCGGGTAGCGATCGGGCACGGTGGCAGCATTCAGGGCGCGGTAGTCCCCGCACGGTCGCCACTCGCCGGGTGCTTTCTTTGGGACCAGGTGCAGCGGCGAGGCCCAGCTACTCTTTGATGGTCGTAGGACACCAAGTTGGCGCAGCTTACCAAACTCCTGGCGTGCGATTGCGAGTCGATCCGGCGCCAGACGTCGTGGTCGCGCGACCCGTGGCGGGCCAGACGTCACGATGTGGTGTGTGACAAGGTGTCGCACCGGCGTAGGGTGAGTGGCGGCTGCAGTCACCCGCGGAAACTCTCGCAGTAGCGCGGAGAAGGGCGATCCGCTGGCGACGGTACGCAGCCCCAGCGAGCTGATGGAGGTGGGCGTCCCGTGTGCACAGACTCGGCCCGACGCGTCCCGTAGGACCTGCTGACGCAAGTCGACAGCTAGGTGATGGTGCGCCAGGAAGTCGGCACCCAGGATCGGCGTCGCGACGTCCGCGACGATGAATGTCCAGTCGAGAGCCGCGTCACTTCCCAGCTGCACTGCATGACGGAAGCATCCCAGCGTCTTGACCAACGAACCATTGGCTGCCTCCAGCCGAGGGAGCAGCTCCGAAGTGACGCACGCGTCGTGTGGCACGACGGCAGGCGGCACAACGCTCACCTGAGCGCCGGTGTCGATGAGGAGCGGTCGGGAGAGGCGGCTGTCTGTCACATAAAACAGCTGCGCCAGATGCGGTGGGCCTGATACCGTGGGCGCTGGCAGCGTCAGGCCTGTCTGTTTACCGAGCCCCAGGTGCATGGCTCGGAGCAGTTGCGGGCATCCGCACCGAACCTCCGGTGGTACCAACAGTAGCCAGCTGGAGAGGTGTCGCGCTGTCGCACTCGTGATCTGGACGCCGAGCGGGAGCCAGAGCGTCGAGCGGTGGGCGCCGTAGACCGATGCGGCCGGGCCATGGCCTCTTCCAGCCGCCGATTGGAAGTCTCCAGGCGGCTGACTATGGCAGTCAGGCTGACGATTGCGGCGTGGAAGTCGGACGTGCTGCTGGCAGGTTGTGGCGTCGACGGATGCTCGGCGGAAGTGGCCGAGACTGCGGCGATGATGTCGGTCGGTCGAGAGGCCTCGATAAACCGATCGGCCGCCTCTGCGAGGTCTTCCAGTGGCGTGGGCTCTGGCAGGAGGGCGAGTGCGGCCCGTGCCAATCGCGGCAGCCGCTGCAGGAAGAGAGTCCGCAGCAGCCCGCTGTCCGTGGGGGCGTCGCCGGCCGTCAACTGGCCGCGCATGTCGCGGAGCAGCTGGGACGGCGTCCTGTCTCCGAGCTGCTGGTGGCGCAGCAGGGCCTCAAGGCGACTAGTCCGCGACTGCGCCAGCCTCTGGCGCAGGGCGGCGCAGAGTGCGTCAAAGTTGCCCGGCTGCCCGATGACCACATCGCGGACTTGCGATGCGATGGCCATGGGCAGGTTGGCCACCAACAACTTGAATTTGATGGCTGGTTCGGTGATGCCAGCAACATCGAACGCGCAGTCCACCTGCACCAGCCACAGCTCGGCTTCCTCAGGAGAGAATGAAGGGAGCCGGAACGACGTCATGGGACGCGGCGGCGCACTGTCGGGGGCGCTTGCCGGCGAGAAAGACATCACTAACACACGGCAGTTGCGCTCGCTGCGCCAAATGTCACCCTGCCGATTTCGGGCCAACGTCTCGCTGAGGTCCCCAGGGCGACAGAAGCGGATGGGCGTGCGACGAGTGGAGGGGCAGGACCGGTCGGACACGCGGATAGTGGAGGCAGAACCGAACGGGGCGTGCGCCGAGTGGAGAGAGAGACACACAGCGGCTCCCCAGATCACGTCGGGGTCACCAATGTAGCGCCTAGGGGTGCGTGTGGATGTGTGGATAGGAGTAAGGGATCTGGGAGAGCCACAGGGAGACGCCTTTACCAATTGACACCTAGACCGTGCACAGCAGTGCTGTACAGGCCTCTCAGTGCGGACCGGCGTCTCATGGGGATACCTACGCTGCCGCTGCGGAGTCGCGTCGCCACCTCTGCCGGAGTCGCGTCGCCAGCGCCCAGTAAAACCACTCGAGGGGTCTGGGTACGATAACTGCTTTATTGCTCCCATAGCGGCGACTCATCCTGACTAGAACATACCTTGGTTTCTAGTTAAGGCACTAAGGTACACAGCTATGGAAAAGTAAGTGCAAGTGGGTTAAGCATACAAGTAAGTCGGCTCAGTGAAGTGGAAGGCTATTAAGTCAGGTGGCTGCTGAACATAGTGCATTGGAGATGAGCGGAGAAACAAGTTGAAACGGGCCTGGATGCATAATTAACAACACTGCCCTCTAGCGTCAATAGAGCGAACTACAAGTTGAGACACTAGATGGCGGGCGCGCGCTCACCAGCGGCTACGAGTTGCCAGCTGGCCGCCAGATGGCCGGCGGATCCGCATCCGCTACATCTGGTTCCGGTGTTCTATTACCCTGTTGGTGAAGAAAGACTGTCTTAACCTTGTCCTGCTGTAGTTAACTTTAATTTTGAATTGATGACCTTCAGGTGCATCATTTCTGTTAGATTAAAATATTTACCTAGTATATAAATCCTCCTGACCATGAACAAATTTAAAGACCTGAATGAGTACTCCTCTCAACTTTCTATATCTAAGTGAAAACATGCTAAATTTCTTCAATCTTTCCTCATATGTCGGGTTGCTTATGTCATTAACCATTTTTTGTAGCCATATTTTGTACTCTCTAAAAGCGAACAATCTTTTTCATAACTAGGAGCCAAAGCTTGGACACAGTATTCCAAATGTGGCCTCACATGCGCAGTAAAGCTTCCTGATGGCTTCCTCACTTATGTATGATACATTCCTATATATTGCCCCAAGCATTCTCAGTGCCTTCTTCCTGGATTCTTTCGTCTGTTCTGATGCCCCCAATCTTGTGTTCAGAATAACACCAAAGTCCTTCTGCTGAGTCACCGATGGAACTTGGCCACCGCCATCAAATATGGAGCCTTCATATGCTGCTTACCTTCTCTTCATATCTTATCTTTGTATAGCTAAATAAAGAACCAGTTCAATTAGTGTGATGCCACTTCTATTCACATGAATGTTAACACAACCATCATCAGCAAACTGGGACTGGAGCAGGACGGCCTTGCCGTCGTTGCCGGCTTCGTCGCCTACAAAATGAGGCGTCAATGCATCGCTTGGCTGTCCGACGTCTGAAGCACCGGAGGCGCTCCTGGCCGTTGTGTCCAGCCCTTGGTTAATCACCGTCGGTCGCGGCGGGCGCTGCATGCAACATACGTGGTAGAGGGCGATGCCAGACCAGTTCAATTCTGATGTCTGCTTCATTGTTTGTTTGTTTGTTTGTTTATTGGTTGGTTCACGACACGATTGGGCGCTAAATGACCAGCCATGGTCGATGCGCCCTAAAACCACAATCACACACGGTTGGTTCACGACACACTTCATGCAGATTCACGGCTAATGGCGCCGCCCACACCGTTTCGCCGGTGGGCCGCGGGATTTCGAAATGTCCTGAGTGGCGCTAGAGTCGAACCCGGGACCTTTGGTACCCGTAGCCCGACACCTTAACCACTCAGCCATCCCCGCCCCATGTCTGCTTCATCATGGACTCAACCTGCACAGGCGACACCAGCATCGTGAGACCCGGGGTGGGGGTGATTAGTAGCCGGCAGCCAAAGCTAGGAGTGTGGCTGGTTGTGTGAGACGGAGGCTGACTCGAGTTAGGT
This sequence comes from Imbricaverruca yamaguchii, assembly GCA_034440575.1. Taxonomy (NCBI): domain Eukaryota; kingdom Metazoa; phylum Arthropoda; class Thecostraca; family Neoverrucidae; genus Imbricaverruca; species Imbricaverruca yamaguchii. Next base: position 2,888 of record JAOTOL010000496.1, on the reverse strand, counting down.
TGCATGTGCGCATTGGCTGGTTGCGCAAGAACTCTGCTCGGCAGAGCGCAGGGGCAGGCATCTAGGCAGGCCCGCTATCATGTTACCAGGCAGCGATAGGATGTCTACCCTCACACTGCCGGCCATGTGTCACCGTCTCTGCTGTGTGTCGTGTCGCTCGGTTCTGCCTTTTGTAATCGTGTTTGTTGTTGCCACCGTGACCAGGGGCGGTCTGGCGGCGCCTCCTGTGTTGCCCGTTTTGGCGGCACTTTGCATTGGTTTCATGCCGCCCGATCCTGCCGTTTTGTTGGCGTGTTTTGCTGCTGCCACTGTGACCACTGACGGGTTGGCGGCGCTCCCTGTGTCGGCCCGTTCTGGCGGCACTTGACCCTGCCGTCGTATCGCCCGGTCCCACTGTCCTGTTGGCGTGATTTGCTGCTGCCGTTGTGACCAGGGGCAGACAAGCTGCGCCCGTTCTCGCGGCACTCGACACTGCTACCGGCTCTGGTACTGCTATGAAACAGGTGTGGCGTATGCCATTTCATTGTTGCTTATGAGGCCTATGATCATTTATTTGAAATAACGATATTAAAAGTATCTGCTCCACGAACTTCGATTGTGATCCTTCACTCATGCTCGGAATCGGAAACAGCACATAAGCCGACTAGGTCGACTACGCGGACGTGTAGGAATTTTTTTTAGTCATCCAGATCTAGTTCTGAACGCATTGTTAGGGAATGCCGCCAATACATGCCTGCCTGCTTTTAGCACCCCACGTCTGACCGCTTTCCAGTCCATCCGCCGAATGTAGCCTCCGAACTAGAGTGCAATTTTACATACTTTGGGATGAGTTAACCCCCGCTTACGATCGGCGTGAGTCCACCTCCCCCAATCCATCGGCCTGCCTGTTACCTCCAGGCATTGCGTCTCCCAAATCGTTTTCTGGAAGTTCCACCCATGTTGCTGAGCTGGTACGGAGGTTCACAGATGCCCCCATAAAAGGAATGTCTGCCTCTCACGTGCTCCCTATGGTCCTGTCGATATTATAAAAGAAACAATTGTTCCCTTCCTTGCCTCCTCTATCAGGGGCACCGCCGCATATAGAGGGGTTAAAATGTGTTTCGGTCAATTAATTTTGGCATGCAGCACCATAAGCCCAATGCTAAGTTTGATGTACATTAAAGGAATCCACCCCCCTCCCCACCTTAATCCATCCTGGCGACGACCACACTTCAGCTATGTAAACAACTGCGCTATTTATGACTCAACTGCGCCATCTAAGAATTTGAGAAAATGAGGGCCCCGAAAACGCTGCATTCGTGATGGTCGTCGCCTAATTCGCAGCCTAACTGAGAATGATAAAATAACAGCTCAAAGCAACTCCAAAATCACAGACGTGATATTATAGGATTTGGAAAGTGAGTTGAATTTAAAATATTTCCATTTTAAAATGCATGAAACCATTAAAACGGCCAAAAAGTGGTCCCCAGATGACGTCGTTTGTACCATTCGAGCCGACACGCAGGAAGGCATGGTGATGACAGGGGCCTGGCTACGCGGGAACTATACAAACAACTGCGCTATTTATGACTCAACTGTTCTATCTAAGAATTTGAGAAAAATGCTTTCCCTTAAAACGCTGGAATCGTGATGGTGGTCGCGTAAGTCGCAGCCTAACTGAGGCTGAAAAAATATTAGCTGAACATGATTCCAAAAGCACAGACGTGGTATTATAAGATTTAGAAACGGTTTTGAACTGAAAATATTTCCATTTTAATATCCATCAAACCATTAAAACGGTCAAACAGGTGGACCCCAGATGACGTCATTTGCATCATTCGATCCGACCCGCCGGAAGGCATGGGAATGACAGGTGCCTGCTCACGAGTAGTAAATTGTGGCGGGACTCGCACTCACAATTTGTTTTGAATAATACAAAAGCGACAGGGACATCGGGTGACTTGGGCCGAGAGTTGTGTTCAGGTAAGTACGTACATACGTATTGTGTTGCATTGTATAATTCTTGGAGAAGTTGGGCTAATTTTCATATCCACGCATTTGGTTTAGGTTCACCTGATATTCTTACTTGAATTAGTCTACTTTTCACAGAGTACACATCTAGTTCAAGTTTTAGCGATCTGGCACCATAACCCAGACGTTCTACGTACCATTTCAACCTTACCAAATGTAGGTACCTATCTACGTGCCTGCCTAGGATTTAGGTAGGTAGGTAGGTACCTAGGTATGTATGTAGGTACCTACCTACCTACATACCTACATACATACCTACCTACCTACCTACCTACCTACCTACCTACCTACCTACCTACCTACCTACCTACCTACCTACCTACCTACCTACCTACCTACCTACCTACCTACATAACTACCTACTTACCCATCTACATAAGGGCCAAGGTTATTTGGTAAATTTGCAATGCATGGTACAAAATTTCTGGAAATTTCCTTTTTAATAGTGTTTATCAAATGTGCTAAATATGATGGGATGACTTAATTTCTTCTGCAAACATGCACTTTTCAATTGGGAGGCAAAACAACACCCAAAAAGGTGTTTGGAGTTGGGTAGTATAGCATAGATAGTAAGTGGTGCATAACAAACATGTATATCCAGTCAGCATGCAACATGTATCTCCAGTCAGCATCCTCTACATGGCATATTACACTGGATGTCATCAAATGTGGAAAAAACTGACGCTTGTTGGTGACATGTATGCAAATACATTATGTTCTCTAGGATTGTTAGTAGACTAAATGAAATATTTTGTACTCCAGAAGGCAAAACAAGGAACAACATTGTTTGGTCTAGTGCTACCATTCAAAGTCCATACCTGAAAACAACTAGCAGTTTCAGTGATCCCCACATGCTGACCAGTGAATAACAAAATACA
>JAOTOL010000495.1:0-76265 GCA_034440575.1 Imbricaverruca yamaguchii | reverse complement strand
CATCCAGGGCTAAAAAATCGTATCGTTCTGTCATCGTGGACGATAACCACGAACGGGGACTTTTGGCGACCACATTTCCATATCATTATAAATATTATATGTGAAATCATATAAATGGTACCTACTATACATAAAATTGACTACGTCATGATATCCGTGTCAAGGTACGCAGGATTGAAACGAATCGGATTAGACCGGACTGGAAATGTCACTCCGTGCAGACCTCTAGAAATGTGACACCGTGCAGACCTCTACCACCCACCGCCACGCTACCATTTCTTCATTCCCATCGTACGCTTTTGGGTTTCATCTAGTACGCTCAGCGGCAAAAAAAAATGACTCAACGGCAACAAAGTATCGTCGAGACAACCATTCCATCGTTCAGACGACCGCCGACGATAAAATTGTCTCCCCGTTTAGCACAGAGTCAATGGCATGCCTTCTGGTCCCGGTGGTTGTCACCGTCCCGAATTACCACTTTATGCTCGATGTCAGCGTTACGGAAGTACCCAACTATGGTATACTCAGCGGCTTTGGAGGCAAGCGACTAAACCACGGGTACTAAAACAACACTTGACCTACGTTAAGTAATGTCACCTAAATGTAATTAGAAAATATATTTTGGTGTGTAGGTACCTACTCAGCAGGCATTGCACTGCAGTTGGTGGCAATGCATACAATGTAGGGATGGTGAATTTTAGCCACCTGGTGGTTCAAACCATGGTTTAAACTGGCTGGCATAATTTATTTTAAGCCACTCTGGCTTAAATTATATTTCTGGTATGGCTGGAGGGCAGTGATGGACATTAGTTAGGGAAGCATCAATTATAATTCCAAAATGTGCTACACTCAATTTTATTTGCAAAAAAAACACTCCCTAGAATTCCCCAAAACTCTGTCTGGGTTCTGGGTATGCACTCCACAAGCCAGATGTTTACCTATTAGGTACAGTCGGTCTAACATGTAGCTCCCTGGATACCGGTAGTTAGAAATGGTATTTGTAAATACCAGGATTTTGACATCCAACTACTGACATTGAGGGAGATAAAAGACATAAAGACATAAAAGATCAGTGCAACAATGAGCCACAAGGGCCCTTCTTGGTTACACTCTGTACACTGAACCAGTTGTCCACCAAATGTGTTGATCAACTCTCCCTGGAATACAGAAAAACAAGCCCACTATTCTTGCAATGATTGTCTATGCAGTTCTTAAAGATGTAAAGTGTGTTGCTACTGACAATGGTTTCTGGCAGCTGGTTCCAGTGTTCTACTACCCTGTTGGTGAAGAAGGACTGTCTTAACCTTGTCCTGCTGTGATTAACTTTAATTTTTAATTGATGACCTCTAATTGCATCATTTCTGTTAAATTCAAACAGTTCCCTGAGATAACCCTGTTCCTGATCACGTACAAATCGAAAGACCTCGATAAGATCTCCTCTCAGCCTTCTATATCTAAATGAAAACATATTCAATTTCTTCAATCTTTCCTCATATGCCAGGTTGCCCATACCATTCACCATTTTTGTTGCCCTCTTTTGTACTCTCTCTAAAAACCAACAATCTTTTTCATAACTAGGGGACCAAGTTTGGACACAATATTCCAGATGTGGCCTGACATATGCACAATAAAGCTTCCTGATGACTTCCTCACTTTTGTATGATACATTCCTATGTATTGCCACAAGCATTCTTAGTGCCTTCTTCCTGGCTTCTTTGGTCTATTCTGATGCCCCAATTTTGTGTTCAAAATAACACCTAAGCCCTTCTCCTGCTGAGTCACAGATAGTACTTGCCCACCCATCAGATATGGAGCCTTGATATGCTACCTACCTACATGCATGATTTTGCACTTGCAAAATAAAATTTCATTTGCCATTTTTCGGACCACTTCACAAGTTCTTCTAAGTCTTTCTGCAGCAAGATTCTGCAGATAATATGTAGCAAGATACATATTCGACTGACTACATAGCCATTTGATAGCTAGGTACCTATTTTATGTTAGCTGAAAAGTGACTATTTGAGCCACATCAATTTGTGCTGTTTTTGGCATAGTTTTCCCATTGTCTTACTGATGTGTATATAGGTATGTATATGTAGGTAGGGATGGAAAAAGGATGGCTTAAATTCAATTTACGGCAGCCAGTGGCTTCTATTAATTTAAGCCGGTTTAAACTGGCTTTTATTATTTAAGCCAGCTTAAATTCACGACACTTCTAAGTCCCACACTTCTAAGGCTCACAAACCATGGGTGCATTGACAGTGTTGGTATTCAGCACAATACAAGTGTAAAATACCATACCTAGAGAGAGAGAGTACAATGGAGACCTACTGTGCATGACCAGATGGTTAGTGACAGTTTCTAGGCCGAAGTATGGACACTAGGTTGATTCACCTATCATCTAATGCTTTGAAGCTCATCTAATGCTCATCTAATGGATATAATGCTCCACTTCCACAAGTGTTAGTGCTAACAGGAAATAATGTGCTATCATACAATGTCATGAAAGGTGTGCAATAGTTGACAATGTGTGCAAAATGTGCAATAGGTAGACAGATTGCTTACTGTAGCAAGCAAGAAGCAAACAGATTGCTTACTGTTGTCTATTAATATGAGTAGGTAGGTACCTACCTACATATGCTATTATCAGTAAGACAATGGGAAAGCTATGTCAAAAACATCGTAAATTGGTCTGGCTCATATAGTTACTTTTAAGCTAACATAAAATAGGTACCGAACTATACAATGGCTAGGTACCCAATGGGTAAAAATTTGACTTGTGGAGTGCATACCTAGATCCCAGCCAGAGTTTTGGGAAATCCGAGGAAGTGTTTGTTTATAAATAAAATGGAGTGTAGCACATTTTGAATTAATTGATGCTTCCCTAACTTTTGTTTGTCACTGCACTCCAGCTATATCCGAAACATAATTTTAGCCAGGGTGGCTTAAATTAATTTATGCCGGCTGGTTTAAACTGGTTTAAACCACCAGGTGGCTTAAATTTGCCATCCCTATATGTAGGTATGTACCTACCTACCTATATTTAGGGATGGAAAAAAGCTGGCTTAAATTGAATTTATGCCAGCCAGTGGCTTTTACTAATTTAAGCCAGTTTAAACTGGCTTTTATTATTTAAGCCGTCTTAAATTCACGACACTTCTAAGCCCTTGCAATATTAAGGCTCACAAACCATGGGTGCATTGACAGTGTTGGTGTTCAACACAATACAAAGTGTAAAACACATGCAATGAAGACCTACTGTGCATGACCAGATGGTTATTGACAGTTTATAGGCCAAAGTATGGACACCAGCAGCACCAAAATCATGCATTGTAAGTTTCATTTGCCTTAGTTTGCAAATTCAGCGCTGGGATGACCATTAAATTTAGTGCTGGGATAACATAAGCATGCAAAATATCCTATCAGCCACATGAGTTCCATAATGCCTTGTAGTATTTTGGAGGTCATCATAGGCACCACCAGGTTGTGGCTAATTTGCCCAGCGGAAAGCGTTGTAGAGAGTATGGCATCTGCAGTAAAAAAAAATGTGTTTGGCATGACCTCATCGCGGGTGCTGAGCCACAAAAACGCCGAAAAAGAGCTAGTGATCCGTTGGAACGGACCAAGCGTGCCACAGGCGGACTGGCTGATCGGGGCTGTGTTAAAGAAACACCCTCACCTGGACAACTTCGTGCGCGTTACTCTGTCTCAACAGGTAGAGAGGAAAGTGATCGCCCGTCACAAGCGAGATAAGTGTGGAAAGTCGTACATCTTTTCTGACTAAAATGAGTATAGAAACTACACAGCGTTGTTCCTTGTTACGGTTATGATTAACTCTAAATATTGTTGAACATACTGGTTTATACCAACTATGAGGTACTCACTGAAAGCACATACCACTTTGGATTGTTAATTTATGTTGTCTTACTACATTAGGGCCGATCTTGTGGAATGCCATTGATGCCGTTGAGTTTTTTGACGCTGGCGAGAAAACTTCGCCGCATATGCAGCATACTTGGTGGGCACACATACGTATCCAGTTGTATTTAAGATTGACCTGCGTGTTGATGAGCGAGCATCATGTTTTTGCGGGGTTTCTTGTGTCTACAAACTTGATTGCAGTCAAGGATGTGTTAAATAATATACCTACTTTGATGTAATATTTGTTTGGACAATAACGACGCCGAATTTCCGAAAAGGAAATTGGCGGCAAGATATTCTGTATAAAGGTAATCAACGCAATTTGTTATAGGTCCAGGAAGTCACAACCTTTTCGAGCTATCATTGCCCCCTTTGGGTTAGGCCAACCTCGTGATTACCCCGTATCAAATTCAGAATGCCTCATAACCAAAGTTCATTTTCAATGTTGAGAACATGTAGTATTTCCTGCCGATATATGTGCACAGGTTTTTGGCAAATGTACACAGTATTCTCCATACTCGGAGTTTGACGAAACCCCGCTATAACCCCATCCCCACCCCTCTCCACAATCCAGCGCATTACCCCAGGTTGGGAACCCTTGTTCCGGGCCATGTAGCATAATGTTATCGTTTGCACAAAAGGTGACAACCACCAAGTCTATTCCGGATTTGGACGACAACCACGAAACCATTTTTTTTAGCCCTGCCATAGGTGGAGAGGACGGTGTATTTTAACATGCTATCCGAGGGGAGGGGAATAATCTTCTTAGTGATCAGCAACTTTCTCAAGATATGCCTTAGGCAAAACACCAGGGGTATGAGATCGGGAAGACGGTGAGGTTGGCGCGGAAACGAGGTTTTGGAGGTCTTGAGCGAAGGAAATGCATCATCTGCTGCATTTTTAACCCAAAGTTATAGGCTTATGGCACACCAGATACTCTTGACCCAAAGTGCATGATGCATTTGTGCTTGGCTGGAGATACCGAGTTGGTCGGAGGGATGGGGGCGATTTATTCTGTTTTGGTACCCTGCTAATGTTTGGTGACCATTTTCCCTATTCAATCCGAAGATGTCCGATCCAGGCCGTCTCGCCCCTTGGTTTCACGAGTAACCTCCATCCATGGACTTGGTACTCCTCAAGGGCGATGAGAAAACTCTGTCAATGGCCATGGGTAACATACAACTTTGTTAAGTTCTGATGCGGCTCATTTTCAGAACGGACGGACGGCCAAACGGACAAACAGGAAGAGAAATGCCGAGAGTGTTTTGCTATTTTTGATGTTGGGCTATGTGCGGGCAACGCGGGCGACGGCTGTGCACAAGAAGCCAGCGACGGCCAGATCCGGGCTTTTTCGCTATGGCCTCTGATGAGCTTTCATCAACAGGGCTTGTGATGCACGCCAGCATAGCCTGCACCCAGGAAACAACAATGCGATGGGCCAGCGATGACCATACACAGGCTAAAACAAGGGCCCGGAGTGGGAAGCCCGTGCAAAAATGTAGAACCAGTACCCAATGACATGTCAATACATATATTAAATGGCACATGGCAAAGAAACAAATAATAAATAGTGGTGCAATTAACGAAGTGCACCGGTACCTCGGCAGCCAATTGCTGGGCAGCCTGACAGCGGATGTCCAGTTGTTAGGTAGGTGTTGACTACTGGAGTCAGATATGTATATACGTGTGCTCGCGCCTGGATAAACTTTCGCTTCACGTGCCCGACTGTGCAGAGCCGTGCCTACAGGTGGCGACCCCGACACGTGAACAATGCTGGACGAACAGCACGTCACCGTTGCGCACCAAAACGCGCTCGTCTGCGTCAACATGTCGTCGGCTTTTGACGAAGTCGATGTTGTCACGTGGATTGCCACGTGGGGAAATCTGATGCTGGACGCGGGCATTACGGTTCAAGCCACCATGTTTCGCAAAGCGTTAGTTGAGCTTCAACCGCAACAATTCCGTCTGGCAAGCACTTGGCCTTGGCGTCGCCGTTGGCAGCCGACTGCTACGACCAACTACGGGAGATTCGCTTGCGGAGAAGACGGCAGCTCGTGTCTGCCACTAAGCTACAGGAAATCCGGCTTACCAGGAATGTGGCCGTACGTGGGCAGCTACTTTGCATTGCCGTAATCGGCCTTCAATAATTAATTTTCCCCGTCCCAAAATCATTGGCTTGGCCTCCAAATCAGACCGAAGCTTGACCATTGAGCCAATTATGGATGAATCATTCCATAACGTTCAAGCGCCCGCTCCCCGCTCAACAGTTTTTTTTAAAGCTAATGGTGCCTCTTTCCGAAAAATGTCAATGAAGCATCAGTTGCACCCCCAATGAAATACAAACAAAGAAACAAAATCAAAGTTTTAGTTGATTTTAGGATTCTGGTGTCCTTTTTGGGGCCTGGCTAGATTAGTGGAGCCTCTGGTGTGATATTCTGGTTCACAGCGCGATTTTTTTGGTTCCAGACGCGATTATAAAAAGATCCTGGCGCGTTTTCTTCGAGGTCTGCTGCGTTTTTCAGACCCTTGTTCGACTTCTGTACCCCCGTAGTGCTTTGCTGGGCCCGGATGAATGTTTAGGGGCCCCAGCTTCATCTTTGTTTGCCCCGGTGCGATTTGTGGGCGTCTGGCGGTATTTTGAGGAAGTTTTGGGGGCCACTGCGAGATTCTTTGGAGGAACACCACCTCTCAGTGGGATGATTTTCCCATTGTCACCCTATCCCATCCTTTTGTTACGCCCCTGGCCTGAGCGGCATGCCAAGTTCGGCATTGATCGCATATGTAGCTGGACGCCTGGGCTTATTAGAATATCCTGCGATTATTCGTCAGCTCGTATCGAGGGAGATTGTGCTGACAGTGCTTTTCCTTGATTTTACTGCCCGCCCTGAACTCCGCTCTTAGAATATTAACGTCTCGAATGCACGCGACGTCCATCGGAATGCTCTCCCCTTGCTCCCTCCCATGTCCCTTGTTCGTTGCCTCCCATAGATCCTCTTCCATATTCCGTGGTTTCAATGTGCCGCAATTCCTCCTCAAATAAATATGGTTTCGCTACTGGTCTTTGCCGCGACATACCCAATTCGCGAACACATTTCAAATATCACATTTCCAGCAAACTTCATTCGACAGCCACGTTTTGGCATTCTTTTTTGTGTATCATACGCACCAGCGAGAGACGTAGGAAATGTGCCCTGTCGATTGCGGCGACAATCGCTGGCGAAACGAACACCTGTTTGTGCAAACACTGCACGTTGCGTTGTACAGCGCCTCCAAGCCGAGGTCTGCTGGAGGCAGTCATCAAATTCGGCAACAAAATGGCAGCCGGCGGCGCGCCCAGCTCAACCGCCCAACGTTGTATGGCTGGCGTTGTATGCTTTAGCGTGTCTCGAGACCTGTACAGCAGGGTAAAACCTGTCCTGCTGACCGCGACTTACTGCACTGAACAGCCGATGTCATGACCGCAGCCCGCAAATCTGGCGTGCGTGACCAACAGATTGGCTGGCCACATGGATGAGTAGCCTTGTGTGGAGAATCGCACTCAACTCTGGTGTGGACGAAGGCGGGCATTTCTGGATGCAAAATTAGAAGGGGCGGGATGCACTCGGTCCTTCCCAAAGGGGCACATTTCGTTCCAAGGGGATGCCTTTTTATTTCATAGAGGCGCCCCGAGCTGAAGACTTCGAGCGGGTACGCTGGAGCCTTTTCAGAGGGACGCCACCTTCTACGTGGTGAGAGCATACCCTCAGTTCCACACCATTTATCCCCCCTGGTTGTCATTGCATCGAAATGTGCCCCGTTAAACAGGAAGGCATGGGAAAGAAAATTGCATGTTCATATTTGCTACCATGAAACCATCGTCCAATATTTTATGCTTTTCCTGCTACAGGAGGGCAACGCCTAACATACTTACAGCATTGCACTATAGTGATCGTGAATTTGGTCCAGCACGTACGACGACACTAGACGTTCATAGGTAGGGATAAGTAGTGAAACTTGGTAATTTTCGTGGAACAATCAGTCCCCAAAATATTACTTTAACAATGGTAAATCTGAAAAATTGAAATACACCTAACCTTGAATTGAAATGTCTAGAAATGGCATTGGAAAAGAAGTGGCTGAAATCCAAAGATTTGTTTTCGGGGGTGGGGGAGATAAGGCTGGGATATGCCTCTTTATCCTGTTCAAACTTACCGCGTCCCGGGCTTATCCCCCAAATTTCGAATCCGTGGTTATACCCATGCTGTCAATGGCAGCTTCAATAGGAGCTGCTTTAGAAGTACATCTCCAGATACAATATCTTCAGATTAATACTTATATATATATATTTATATATATATGGATATACAAATCAGCTATGTGTAGGTACCAGGCTCCCTCGTGCTTTTAGGGCCCGATGGTAGTGTTTGGTTCCTCAGTGCAGTGTGATAATTTAGGTGGACGACGCTCAACCGGGAGCATATCTACATCCTCGGCGAAAAAGGTTCCTCCAATTTGCAGCTTGATTGCCCCATGCCAATTTCAACGTCATAGTGCATGAAGTACAAACTTAAGCAATGATGTTGTCTTCAGTTTTATCTGGGTAGGGCTGCTGGGCATAATTTAAGCCTGAAAGTAGGATACAATTGATTACCAATTTCGTGGATAATGTTGGACGAATTATTATTTTAACGCGACGCGCAACGGAACGCAAATTGGGACACACTGCCCATTACGAATTTTCTGAGTCTCCGCTGGATATTTCGATCTCAGACGCGAGTTTTCGGGTCCCAACGAGAGTTAATAGGGACCAGTTGCGAGTTTTCTTTCGAGACCTCTTCTGATTGTCTTGGAGTCTGGTTGATTTTCCAGGCTCGTGGGTGATTTTCCTGGTTCTCCACGCGATTCGTCGGGACCAAGCCCCAGTTTCCGAGACCAGCGACGCGAGTTTTTTTTTTAACTCGACGTAAATTGATAGAACATCTTCTAAAGTTCTCGGAGCTCGGGTTGATGTTTCCAGACCCGGCGTCATTTTGTACGGCTCGTCTAGATCGTTCTAGCTTTCTACTGTTCCTTGCGTGTTATTTTTGCACCCGGGGGTGTTTTCCTCGGGGCCTGGTACGCTTCTTTTCGTTCCGAGGTGATTTGGAGGCTTTTGGAACGACTTGTGGTCTCGGCAGGGATTTTCCGCACTCGAGTTATTCCTTCCTGATTTCCGCTTCATTTTCTGCCAGTTTCTGTGAGCTTTGCTTTTTTGTATTTTTTCAGCATTTTTTTTTCGTGGACACGGCTCTACTTTTTTTGGGACTGCCACGTCTCGAGGGGGATTTCTATATTTGCCCTCCCCTTCGGCACGCCTCCGTTACTTTGTATATCCAAAAATTCGGCACTTTCTCATGGAATGCGGCGGTGATTTTCAAGTAGTTTTCGAAATGTCTAGCATTATTGTCATAAGCAGTCTAAAAATGTGTGCTATGTGTCGTTGACGTTTCACTTTTTGGCTTATTGAATCTGGCTAATTCAACATTTTGACAAGTAAACTTTTTAAATTGCCTTTTCAAAATACAGACTGTCACAGAAAGTTGGTTTGGCAATCCCACGGAACTTTGAAGTTGGTGTGGCTATGACCATACCTACCATATCGCATTCTCTACCCATGTTGAGGAGCTATTTTTGTGCATTATGGTATCGCTATATGGTGCTGACCCACTGGCGAATCTGAGAATATTTTCAGGTCGCCTGTCGAGGCATTGCTGCCCCCTTAACATTTAATTTTAGTGTCTGTCCATGTTCCCTGCAACATTCTGAAGACAAATTACATTTGCGACATTTTGGTGGGAGGATGTTTCTCTCGTTAAGTTCCCAAACGAACCGAAATTCGTCCCGCATAGATTATATTTATTACTTGCATCGACTGATCGACTGCGATAACATGAATCCACAGAAAGTTCTTTCCACCATTTTTCAACGTAAGAACAAACACACCAAGAGCGCAGAACCGTCAGGTATCGGTGTGCCGGAGCGCACAGTTGCCAGCTCTGCCTTGCCAGGGCTGACACTTGCAGGGCGATAGCCTGGACTTCGCCACGTTGTCGCCTGACTGTCATCTCGGTGTGCCCGCCCGCCCGGAGCCTGTGAACAGCATCGCGTTCATATCCGGATGGCGGTCTTCCCTCGCGGAGAGGTCGGTCACACTATTGTGCTAGTGTTGTGTTGGTGTCGTGTTAGTGTTGTGTTAGTGTTGTGTTAGTGTTGTGTTAGTGTTATGTTAGTGTTGTGTTAGTATTGTGTTAGTGTTGTGTTAGTATTGTGTTAGTGTTGTGTTAGTGTTGTGTTAGTGTTGTGTTAGTGTTGTATTAGTACTGTGTTAGTGTTGTGTTAATGTTGTGCTAGTGGTGTGTTAGTGTTGTGTTGGTGTTGTGTTGTTGTGTTAGTGTTGCGTTGTTGTTGTGTTAGCTTTGTGTTAGTGTTGTGTTGCGACATGTGTCGATGGAATGCGTGCATTTGATCCAATGATTGTTGAGCAGCGGTGTGAGTGAGTGTGCGGAATGTAATACAATTCCTGATCTGTCTTCTGAGCCTCGGCAATTGCCTCTCACCCACGCGTGGACTGAAGTCGGCGACTGTTCACTTCCCTCAGCGTTCGCAGCGTGTACGTGTACTTAGCCTCGTTGGAATTTCTTGGCTGCTGTAACTCCATAGGTGCTGCTCGCGTTACGAAATATAGTGTGGACTATGCCTCATCTGTGCTAACGCTTCAGAACATTATAGGCCCTTTCACCAACTCACGTAGCTAAGCAGATCAATGGCTGTGCGTTTTACAAGTGGAGCTACGCAGCCTGGAACACTATTCAAGCATGAAAATACAGCAGGAAGGAAACAAAGAAAACAAAAGATACACTGTCATGGCGCGAACAGACAAAAGCACACTTGCACGCGATGTTTATTTTTCATGTCAGCCACCGTAATGATAGCTAACGCTAACATATTCATCGTGTTTGTAGAATACGCGGGGCATTCAGAAACACGTGTACTGAATGCCGTCGACCACATACTGACCACGACCACGTACCGACAACTGTATGGTACCGACCACGTACTCGTACTAACCACGACCACGTACCGACAACTCCAAGCTGCCGACTACGTACTGACACCAACTACGTACCGACAACTGCAAGCTGTCAATCACGTACTGACAACGACCACGTACCGACTACGACCACGTACCGACCACGACCACGTACCGACCACTGCATGCTGCCGACCACGTACTGACAACGACCACTTACTGACCATTGCAAGCTGCCGACCTCATACCGACCACGACCACGTACCGACCACCGTATGATTCCGACCACGACCACATACCGACCACTGTATGCTGCCGACCACGTACTGACCACGACCACGTACTGACCACTGTATGCTATCGACCACGTACGGACTACGATAACGTAGTGCCGACCGATGCATGCTACCGACCAATGCACCGGATTACATGCACTAATGCATAGAGCAGGGCATATTTTAAGCCAAAGTGACCAAAGTGCCTTCGCAGCAATTTACTCCCTCAATCAGAATCTTCAGATTTTGGCCACTTCGTTTTAAGGTCTCAGTGGCAAATATAAAAATTAGTTTTATATATGAATACTTTTGGGTGAAGTAAGTTAGCAGCCCTTCCAGGGAATTTTGGTTGCGGGGTTCCCATTGGCAATCGGGGATCCGAGGAAATTTGATTTCGTATCCTCCCTCCCAGTCCATTGATGCTAAATCATTGGGGAATGTTTTCTGTCTGCGTGATCATGATCATGACTGGAAAGCAATGGCCCTCAAGCCTAGCATGCTAAAGGAGGCCCTGACGCAGATTTTAGGTAAACCGAAGTGGACATTTTGCATTTTTCTGCAACATCGTAGAGTGCGAAGGAGACAGCTGCACCACTACTAAGTTTTACTAGTAATACCTGTTTACATATTATTACCTGTTACCTACCAAATAGTCAGACAAATAGTCAAATACCTGTCAAGTAGTCAAATAGATAGTATATTGAATTGTGTCCGGTTCAAATAATACTAAGGTATCACCATCCGTGAAATAGTCTTACTTATCAAGGGAGAGGCGAATGCATGACATACGATGCATTTCAGAATATTGCTATCGAATGAATGGTTCCGAAAACAATGGAATGTTTTTCGGCATAGCACGAATTCAAAGCGTACCTGGCTTTAGTTTCGGGTCAAAACTAGGTGAACGCTGATATTGGCCCATTCTGACCTTTGGTCGCCAGAAGGAGGACGAAGTCATTTGGATTGTTCTCTATGTGGAATAGCGGTTGTTTTCATTTCGTGCCAATGAAGTCACTAAAATCGACTTTTTATGGAGTGAGGCAAGTCGTGGAAAAGTGATTTTAAGATTTACCATACAACTCCCATTGGCTGCGACTCAATAGTTGCCATGCATATGTTATTGGCTGCTGTTTAACCCGTCCCGTCTCGGGGGTGTCTTCAATCGCCCCCTCATGTTTCTCGCAGATAGCGGACGAACAACGCGAGGCAGCGCGCCCAAATTTGGCATACCTTTTCCCCACATCAATTTTACATGCTGATTCAATTTTTTTTCGGTCAGGTCATCTAGGGTCAACGAGTTAGTCAAGGTCAAGTGAGGTCACCTCCAAAAACGTTCAACCAGTCGTCACGCTTTAACGGATACAGATATTTTAATGAAACTTTCAGCGTTTGCTTATCTTTAGGGATGCAACAAAACGTACGAGTTAAATTTTTCTTTTCTTTTTCTTTTTTGACTACATATAAATTTTGCGCATTTGCCATATTGCAGTTAAAATACAGGATTCTGGCTAAAATAAGCATTTTTATTAGGTCATGTTGACTTCCAACAACGTTTCTCGGTCTGTTCTACCGATTACAAAAGGGAAATTAAAGAAAATTTGAAAACTCAAAATCTTGGAATTTCAAAAAAAGTTTTTTTTTGTGGGGGGGGAGGCAAAACAAAATTATAGCCCTGGTCGATTTCGCTGTCCTTTTCTCATTCCAAATAATTTTTTTCTCATATATCTCACAAAACGAACCCCCAGAGTCAAAAACAACGTAAGTCGTGAAAAGTCGTGAAAATCTAGCCCGGCTGGTGACGTCACTTTTAGGGGGAAAGTGTTTTGGAGAGTTGACCCTACTCGTCGAGCGATTTACGATGACACCTCTTACGTTTTCGTGCGATGCTTAGTTTGGATTTTAGAGGGGGGTCTTCAACCGCCCCCCCCGAGACGGGGTGTGAGGATTTGACCGGAAAGACGGCGCGGGTTAATGTTTGCCATACAACTCCCATTGGATTCCGCTCAATAGTTGCCATGCAACCTCCACTGGCTGCCGCTCAATAGTTGCCATACAACCCCCATTGGTTCCCGCTCAATGGTTGCCATACAACCCCCACTGGCTCCCGCTCAATAGTTGCCATACAACTCCGATTGGCTGCCGCTCAGCAGTCGCCGCGCAGTAGTTTGCCAGTAGTTGCTTGGCTGTTTTTGGCGGGTCTCCGCAGCGGACAAACGGTGGCGTTCCGTCACTGTACTTCGCAGATAGCGGACACACGCTGTGCTGGCTATGGCTATGGCGATGTTGGCGTTGGTCAAGGGCGGATGCATGGGGATTTCAAGTTCACGTTCTACTTCTATGTGCCCAAATGGAAAGGCGAGGACCCTGTGAGGAAGGTCAAGTGCACTCCCTCCTTGCTGAACGATTTTTCCCCAGCCAAATGCGTCCCTCCTAGAGGAATTGGTGCCGCTCCAGACGAGTGCCCCTCGTGGAAGTCCTAACACCGCCCGTGGCGCCGGCACGGGCCGAAGAGGTGCCGTGTGCATTGTGCAACCACACACAAACACACAGAGATTATAACTACTGTGGCGAAATATTATCCAGACAAGTCTTGAGCTGACGGTTGCCGCATCGTGACCGACATGATAAGAGCGTTTTTCGTTTCTTTGGATGGGTTCTTCGGCAAATCTGTGACCATGCCAAGCTAGCTGACCTTTACTGAAAGCTCTCGAACTCCCAGGGATGATGCCAGACATATTTGCAATGCCTCAAGGTCGCTACTTCCAGGAAGCTATGCACTGTTTCAAGCGAGAAAGGGGAGGGGTAATAACATAGCAATAGCCGTGAACTATTGTAGTTCTTTGGTGCTAATTTGTACCCTCGCCCTTCAGAATACAAATGTATTCAATAAACGGTTTCAGTGACTTGCTTTTAAGTTCATGTTTGATTTCATAGTGCCATAGCTTCATGACATTAATATTGGGCGTATGTGTAGCATAAAAGTGTGCGTATGGATATTGCTTCTTTCTTCTTTTTTCTTTGGGGGGGGGGGGCGGAGTGCTGCAGGATTGATGCAGGTACGAAATGTGGCTGTTTCGCATGCGCACCGAAGAAGGGGGAGGGGGCGGAATCCGCCCACTACTCCTGCTTAAAAACACAATATCTCATAAGTGGGGAGCGATATTGGAATGCAATAAAATGACATTGTTCAAAGCCTATGCAACACGAAATCGAAATCTTTTAGTAAACAGGAATTGGGTGCCAAATCGACAGACCTGGTGGCGGGAGCCTGGCGTTTAAGGTCACAAAGGCTTCGTCGGTGCGATGGAGCAGCGGTGAAGTGATGAGGCCGATCATGACCTCATTCAACCTTAAAGACCCAGTGCCATGGCATCCGTAGTTCACTACATCCGTAATTTACCCTCCAAATTGTGTGCATATAGCTTCGGTAGTTTCCGAAATCTCAGGTTAAAAATAACGTTGTTTACAAACAACAAAGCAAAAGATCGAATTCCCAAGATCATAGGAAGTGTGTGTGCGTGTGTGTGTGCGTGTGCGTGTGCGTGTGCGCGTACGCGTGTGCGTGTACGTGTGCATGTGCGTGCGTGCGTGCGTGCGCGCGTGCGTGCGTGCGTGCGTGCGTGCGTGCCTGCGTAAGTGTGTGTGTGTGTGTGTGTGTGTGTGTGTGTGTGTGTGTGTGTGTGTGTGTGTGTGTGTGTGTGTGTGTGGGTGGGTGGGATGCTTGAGTGCAATACTTGTTACCTGCTTCGGTTATTTTGCGCCCACAACCAATGTGCTAGAAGAAGTTCAGAAGACAAAACTGAAACGTTTACAAAAGTGATGGCAGATAACGCGAGCAAAAGACAGAACCAGGGAGGACAATCGGAAGCGATGGAGATGGTGCGTGGCAAATGAGAAACATGTCAATCCGAATACATAATGTCGGCTGTGTTGTAAACACAATTGACTGAAGGGACCGTTTGCAGTGCGACACCGACGGGAGGTGGAAAGCTAGTCTAACCCATGCCACCATACAAATCGCTGGCGGACATACACAACAAGCATTTTGATGGTGGTGAGGAATCTTAAAGCATTTGAGATATCCATGTTGGTGAGTTCGCGCAGTATATCGACAATACTAGATGGCTTAACTATTTATGTTGGATTGGCCTGAGATGTGTGAATGAAATATGTATATGTTTAACCGCCAGTACGGCCTCACAGGCTGTGTACAGTTATCGGTCTCCCCCTGTGTAAATGCCTACGAGTTTGATATATGAAGTCGATGCGCAGTATGCGCAGTGCCACATCTACCCTTCGATTTTTACAAGGCGCAGACTGCCAGCATCGCACACATGGTTTAGTTTACTTGATGATTCACAGCTTCTCTGAAGACCACTGCTGCTGCAATTCATCCAGGATTGATGAGTTAAGCATTATGAACAAATCCGATGCCAGTATTTGCATGCTATTTGGGAGTCCTCATTCTGCCTTGGGAGCAATGTCTGCCTTTTCATTTCCATGGACTCCGACATGGCGTAGTTCCCAAGTAAAACATATACGGCATTGCTCTTGCAAATAGTCTGACCGCCCTCGCATGCAGAGGTGATCAGTTCATTTAAATTACATGACAATAAATAAGCTGAATGTGCTGGGCCGACGCAACCTTGGAGCGAACGCACAAAGTCGGAAACAATTAATATATTTGCATTGTGGTGTCGAGAAACAAAACGTCTTCCATATTGCGAGCAGTTCTGCTCAGAACGCTCAGCAGATAAAGTGTGCATTTTCTCCACCTCGTCGCTCACAAAAGCGCGGCCTACACCGTGTTGGAGCCTAGACCTGCCGGCGCATAAAGCAGAACAATCGGAACATTTGGAAATATCACACACGGCTAGACCAGGCAACTCAGCGGGGTGGTTTGAGGTTTCCTACGTGTTAACAGTGAAAGGTCGAGACCGAAATGTGGCGCAAGCCAAGGCCCGGCTGTGGGAGTTTCAACATGTGCATCTTGTTCAACCGGTACCCGCGTATTTTCAACCGCTGAGACACTCGCACACAAACCGGTCTCGCGGGCGTTACTTCCTCGGCGGCGGCTATAGCTGCGGAGATGCACTCCGAGAGGCCGAGGCCAGCCTGGTGTTGAGACATGTGGACTGACGCGTAGACTGCGATTAGCCGTGAAACAGGGAAGTGCATAGAGTAAGTGAACAACTTTGATTTCAGAACAAAGGCTGCCATTAGCAAGATTTGCAGCCAGGTCTTCACTCACTTGAAGCAAATTAATGTGTTCAACTTGAGCATTGGAATTTAAAAAACGCAACGTCCTCTCCTAGTCGCCTACAACTTGCTTAGATTATAGACGTTAGCGAGAAAACCTTTTGTTTTTGCTCATGCATACCTGCGTAGAGTTTTTAATTACGAGAAAACCAATAGGAAGTTTTTAAAATATCCAGACGAAACAAAACCTTCCCGACTATTTGACGCGATCGGCGATAGGTCTTCCAGTCTTCGCATTTCTTGACGAGACAATTAAACCCTTTCCAAGATGCGATTTTGCGCTTTTAACCAGGACGAAACGCGCCAATGGAGCACCTGCGATGCTTTTCGAATAGAGTAAACTTCATCGTAGATCGGATTTCGTGAAATTAGAAAATATGACGCAATCATGGGAAAACCGTGCAGTGCAGTCACCACTGCATGTCCTTGGCGGCTCTGCAGGAATGATACGTACCGTCCACCACCGCACATAACACAAGTGGCTGGCGGCCAAAAATAGCAAGACCGGTACCTATAGATGGGAGCAGGTGGCTCAATCCAAGTCGCTAGAAGTTTGATAAAGAGAGGGGGGCTTCAGCCGAAATCACTGGTCTCTCAGCTTCAGATCTTGAACTGGATGCTGGAGCTCTCCGGTACATGTCCGGCATGGATCCCTACAGATTGGTCCACGGACAGATACAGGGATGGATCCAGGAACGGCGCATGGCCCCCTTCACTTTAGTAAGTGGGACGAAATAAATCACAACTCACCCACTAGCGTATCTAATGACCGGTGTGGCACAGGAACCACGACTCCTGTCCCAAGAGATTGATTTTTCCTCTCTAAATTTTGCACTATAATTGCATTTTTATCAAAATTCAAAAATATTTCGTGATATAAATATTGCGATAAACAGATTCGACAAATATTATCTGTTGAAATCTGAAGTTTTGCGAAATAAAACTCTTGGTTGCCACAACCAACCAGTCCTTCTGGATACGCCCCTGTTCCAACCCACGGCGCAAAATTGGTGAAACACATACCACCAATCCTTCCTGTAGCGAGACTCGCAGCTTTCATCCCCCATGAGGAACGAATAGAAAGGAAGTTCAATCAGTTGGTTTTCCAGTTGCGAGCTATTTGAATTTGGATACATATTTGCGGCTGTGATGCAGCCTTCAACGGCCGCATCACAACGAAATTCGACACCGAATTGCGAGAGTTGTCAAAATAGGGGGCGAAAAATATGTTGCTCAAACATCGCGAAGCTTATAATCACGCCTATATACCAGTTACATAGAAAGACTTCGCCGAAAAATGATTATCCCCCCTCTATTCAAAATATGTGGCGACGCCGATGCCTAGAACTGATCTGAACGCTGGCTGTCTGAAGACATTGCCATAGCGCTGAAACGGCTCTGAACTTCACGCACTCTCTCCATTGACACGTTGCAAACGGCCTTTGCGGGGTGAATCGGTGACGTCACGGGTACATGGACCAGTGACGTCATGGGTACATTGCAACTGAGAAACCGGCAGATGGGAATTGTCTGGATGACAACCGTCTGGTGTTGCTGTCGGCATTAGTCAACGCATGATAAAGTTATTAAAATATTTCAACTGGCCATCGAATATAGTATAACGTTTAATTATGATACACTTAGCTTGAAGCTAAACATGCACCCGCCGACTGAATAGCAATCTGATTTGCCTTCTTCTAACAATAGGGAAAACAGGAAAATATGCATCGTACGCCGAAAATACCACGTATTGGTGCCATGATCCGGGATAAAATACGACTTTGCCACTTCGTGAGAGTAGAAGAAGATAGCTGGTAAACTTCTGCCTTGCAATTTTGCCGTGATCTTGAAAATCTGGTTCATGGTGCTCTCCCATCAATCCGCATGGCTGGATCCATGTATGACTCATCGTGGGGGAACATTTCTTTCGGTTGCTTTAGATGGAGCCATTGCACCCGCCCTAGCAACCAACCAGTGCAGATTTGAATTCCAACGGCGGATTTTAAATTGGACCTTGTGGAGCCTCCCTTCCCACCGAGTGTCGTTCCTAATACCCCAACTATTACATGTTCATCCCCAAGTCGACGCTTTACATTACACCAATTGGCTCATGTAGCAGACGTAAAATGAAGATGATTAGTTTATGATTAAAAAGTCGCGGTGGATAGGATTATTTTTTATCATACCGTCATGTATATAGATAGGCTGACTTCCTTAGCAATTGGAGTGCTGTGAGGTGCTGAATAGTAGAAGCCATACGCACTATTAGTGCGAAATGTTTTCAAAAAGTGATCGATAATAGCTTAAGCTATTGCATACCTGGCATGAAACAACATTCCAATTCTGATATATCTATATATATATATATATATATATAAATATATCATTGATTGTTTATTTATTGGTAGTTTACGACGCACGTTATGCAACTTCACGGGTAACGATGACTGCCACACTGTTTCGCCGATGTGCCGCGGGATTGGGAAATGTCCCGAGCGGTGCGAGTGTCGAACTCGGTACCTATGGTACCCAGAGCCCAACACCTTAACCACTCGGCTATCACCCCCACTCCATTCTCCTTTCTAAGAAACCCCAAAAACGCCGTTGTGGTATGTGGTGGAATACTGTGGCGCAAGTGACGGAGATGATAGTTTTTTTTCGGAACAGTTGCGTAGGTCCGCTGCGAGGTGTGCTCACACATGTTGGCGAAAGTTGTGCACTGGCAAGGGTGGCCATGCGGTTGGCATATTCCTGGCCTGGCCAGCACAACATCAACAATTCCGCAAGCAAATCTCCAGATCTGTGATGACGCGTGAAGTAAACGTGCTGGAAACCTGTTGTATGTGTCGCCAGATGTGATACACCGAGAACAACGTACGCGATCCTCCACTTCAGCAAACTGCGCAGTGTGCGGCCCCACGTGCCGGCGAGTTCTCAGCGAGAGCTCCCACTCGATGGCGCCTTCTCACGCACACAGCAGCCGCCGAGGCGGCCGCCGAACGGATCTCGGCTCAGCTGACGCTGATCCACAGCCCACACGGCTCAGCGGCCGTCCGCCCACGGACCTCGCGCACCACAGCCCACACGGGCGCAGCGCCGCCGCCGACCCGACGCTGATCCACAGCCCACAGTACACGGCGTCAGCGGCCGTCCGCTCCACGAACCTCGGCTGACGCTGATCCACAGCCCACAGGTACACGGCGTCAGCGGCCGTCCGCTCCGCACGGACCTCGGCTGACGCTGATCCACAGCCCACACGTACACGGCGTCAGCGGCCGTCCGCTCCTCACGGACCTCGGCTCAGCTGACGCTGATCCACAGCCCACACGTACACGGCGTCAGCGGCCGTCTGCTCCTCACGGACTTCGGCTGACGCTGATCCACAGCCCACACGTACACGGCGTCAGCGGCCGTCCGCTCCGCACGGACCTCGGCTGACGCTGATCCACAGCCCACACGTACACGGCGTCAGCGGCCGTCCGCTCCTCACGAACCTCGGCTGACGCTGATCCACAGCCCACACGTACACGGCGTCAGCGGCCGTCCGCTCCTCACGAACCTCGGCTGACGCTGATCCACAGCCCACACGTACACGGCGTCAGCGGCCGTCCGCTCCTCACGGACCTCGGCTCAGCTGACGCTGATCCACAGCCCACACGTACACGGCGTCAGCGGCCGTCTGCTCCTCACGGACTTCGGCTGACGCTGATCCACAGCCCACACGTACACGGCGTCAGCGGCCGTCCGCTCCGCACGGACCTCGGCTGACGCTGATCCACAGCCCACACGTACACGGCGTCAGCGGCCGTCCGCTCCTCACGAACCTCGGCTGACGCTGATCCACAGCCCACACGTACACGGCGTCAGCGGCCGTCCGCTCCGCACGGACCTCGGCTGACGCTGATCCACAGCCCACACGTACACGGCGTCAGCGGTCGTCCGCTCCGGATCTCGGCTCAGCTAACGCTGATCCACAGTCCACAGGTCACGGCGTCAGCGGCCGTACGCTCCGCACGGACCTCGGCTGACGCTGATCCACAGCCCACACGTACACGGCGTCAGCGGCCGTCCGCTCCTCACGGACCCCGATCCACAGCCCACACGTACACGGCGTCAGCGGCCGTCCGCTCCTTACGGACCTCGGCTCAGCTGACGCTGATCCACAGCCCACACGTACACGGCGTCAGCGGTCGTCCGCTCCGCACGCGTCTGCACGGAGCCGAGTCTCTGCAGCTGACCTTACCGCGGTCGTGCCGACCGTCTCCGGCAATTGCCAGCCGCTTATCAGATGGTGCGCGCTAAGTCGGCTTCCAGAACCTGTCGCCGCTGTATATAGCCGGCCTGCAGCCGAGGATGGCCAGAGTGCACCGTGCGGCTGCTGACGAACCACATTGGCCTCGGCGTTTCCGGCCGGCTTGGTGGTCACCGAGAGTGCGCTGAGAGGAAAGGTAACCCGACTTATCGGGGGAACGGTGGTCTCGTGCACGCGAGATTGTATTTTTCTCACGTGCGACAGGAATGCGTGCCATACAATAACCTGGCTTAGCTTGATGGCCTAGCCTGGAACATTAAAATTATGGATACAGATTATGAATCATGACATTGTACGTTGGCCAGATTCGTGTTGCCACTGTATTGCCTTAAATTTTGTTGTGATATCCAAAACATCATTGGCTGTTGTACCAAAAAGTCATACAGTAAGCGGTAGGAGTGTACAGAAACGCAGCTATAAATACACAACATTGTCAAAGTACGATCACAATCGTAAGCAAACAGGTCAACAACGTCACATTTACACCATTTTACGAGTTATGTTTTGTATGCTCTGGAGCTCGCATCCCAGGCTGTTCCACATGCAAACAGAGAGGACGGAGACAGTTTGTTCGGTTGTCTCTAGTCTGCACCTGCGCACCTGGACCGGAAGTGCTGGCCTGCAGGTGTACATCGAACACAAATCCCAGCCAGATTAAGCCCTTCGCTGTAATCAAATCCGTTCGAAAATTATTTGTTAATGGAAAGGAGCTTCTTCTTCTATGGTGCATGCACCTAATGTTTATATACATATATATATATATATATATATATATATATATATATATATATATATATATATATATAACTGTACATATATTTGATGAAAATTCATTCTCAGACGTCACAATCATTGTCATTGTTGCCTCCTCTGGCTCCTCTCATTGTTGCCTCTTATCTGTCGTTTCAGATATTTTCAGGAATAGCAAAGCAGCAACAATATCGTACAGAATGCACACAAACTGCACCAGGCTGAAAAGTAAACATAGAACAAAAACACGTGACGAACATACTAACTTCCCCCTCTGTGTCTAACCATAACTAAGTTTCTCAGAAATTCGGGTCACCACATTCACGGTAGTAAGCAGAGGCACACAGTGGTACACAAAGTGTAAGCGAATGCCATGGTATTCAGCTGCGGTCTCACCCTACAGGTGCTTATTGACTTGAAAATTATCAGATCCAACGCTTTGTCACCTCCAGATGACGGTGAAATTGTACGCGCTGAGACGAGAGTCGCACACAAAGCAGTGAACACGCACGGGAGAGGGGTCCGGGCTGGATATGAATTTTCCTGTGCGTACAGATTTGCCCAAATGTCCTGCAGTAGAGGTTACATTAGGTGACACGGATAACGCCCTACATTCGGAGCAACTGAATTTATATACCACTGAGGAAGCACAACGCTTGGGTAACCTACCCTTGAAAGAAACATGTGAGTTAAATCTGAACGACCGAACTAAGCAAATGTGGTCCAGACGTGGATAAACTTTGAAATTTATTCATAACACTCGTTATATCAGTATTCAGACTCTCTGAGTCATGCCAAAAGAAGGGGAAAACGAAATATTTGCTCAGCTTCGGAACAATTCCCACGAGGTTGGCTGGCTGGAATATACGATCCAATAGTTGTTTGGTGCATGCTTGAACCGTCTGGATGGGAACAATTTTTAACGATATCAAGTATGGAAGAATGGAAGTATCCCTCCTTATGGAACAACTGGAAAGATGAACTCAAGTGAAATGTCAGGAATTCAGATGATTTAATGACACACTTCTTAACGACATTGGAACCTAACTAAAGAGCTCATGCCTATATCGCTTAAAGTGGACTTACGGAAAGCTGGTGTCTGTAGCTTGGGTAGGAACTGGTAACTTTTCGTACTGGTATTTGTAAAAAGGGAATAGATCAACTATTTCATCTTCCTTAGTGAACTGAATGTTTAGATGTCGGCCGCCCAGAAAAGCGAGGAATAGTCGACATGCAGATCACGAAACAAAAGAAAGTAATGCTCAACATAACGGCGATAAAAATTGGACGACACGTTGCGGGGGAATGATATGTGTTGACAAAATATTGTCTTCTCATGGTGGCAAATGGAAATGGAAATTTTGGCAGCTATTGACACTAGTGGAAGACCCATACCGACAACCACTTTCTGCTTATAGAACATATCATGAAGCACGAAAAATGATTTCCGGACAGATGGCTTTAACAGGGACTGGGCACAAATTTGCGGTTATTTCAGTGACCCATCGGATAGCATTGAAAAGGGTATTTGTGCAAATGACTCTTGATTCCTTCAACGGGATATTTGCAATCAGATCTCTAAGAAAAACTTGCCAGGAAAACAGACACATCATCCCTACTAATGTTATCGGCAAATTGATAAGAACTGGTTCCTGTTAATTTATTTATTTTTCTTAGAGGAGCGAAAACAAGCACCAAATGCTTTGCGAGCTTGTAAGCGGGGTTCCCGCAAGCTGTGTAAATGGAGCTGAGATGAACCAGGGGCTTACGATTTTCGGTAGTCCGCATAATATTTAATTGGTGATTCCAGCAACACAGATGTATTTGTACATCACATCACCAAGCATATGGCTTTGTACATCCAATAGGTGACCCTCTTTAAGTTACCTAAGAACCTATTGACATTATTTTCAACCTGTTGGATTGGTTTTAGCATGGGGTCAATAATTTGAGCGAACTTTGAATACTCATTGACAATCCACCACATTTTTTATATCATGCATAGTGCACAGTGCACAGTGCACAGTGCGTGGCTATCGTGCACAGTGTACAGTGCACAGTGCACAGTGTGTGACCATCGTGCACAGTGCTTGGCTGACTGCGGCGGCCGCCGCCGACATTGTCACGTTACGCCGTGGCCGGCCCTGCCCTCCACTGCGTGGTGTCCGATACAACCTGGTCGGCCTGTCGTCCTCAACTACCTGGTGTCCTCAGTGTCCGCCGTCTCCCACACGCATCAACCTCATCCTCATCCCCGGCCGGCCCGTCCAGGGCCCACCAGACCACGGCGGCATCTCGGACACGGCACCTGTATGACAGTCAGCCAGGTGTGATGGCCTGTTCCGTGTCCGGCTCACGGCTGAGCGCGCAGTCGGCAGCGCCACACCGGCTTTGTGTCCCGCCGGGCGGCGAAGTGAAAGTGGCAGCCATTGTCAGTGGGCGGCTGTTGCGGCCGATGGATCTTGACCTTCAATGTACCTCTCGATCAAACACAAAGCGACACTTGCATGGGGATACCGGATGTCTTCTGCCGCCGCGGGCTTTCTCTCGTGCTAAACCCTCCGCGCAGGATTTCCAGGCAATTCATGCTTGCGATGATGAATGGTCCGCCGGTCGCCTGACCGGCTCAGCTCCGTTAAGCCGACACTCCAAGTACTCGCACCAATGTCGCACCGACGCACAAGCCGGCGGACTTGGCATGTACGAGGTCAGCCGGCGCGTTAACGCAGCGGATGTGGCAGCGGAAGCTTCCAGTCGGCAACCAGCGGCGGCCTTTGGACGGAGCCACCAATATTGGGCAATGCGGCCGGCCGGTCTAGCAGAGCTGCTGGCCCGGGCCAGCAGGCCGTGAGGCAGCTGCTGGCCCAGGCCAGCAGCTGCTTCACGACACGTCTCTGGCCGCCCTACAGTGCGGCAGAGTGGCGGCGCCTCTGTGCGCCGTGACCGGAGATCTCCACCAGAACAGACGCACTGTCCGTGTCTCCCCAACCTTGCTCGGCCTACGCTGATGCAATAGCGACATGATGGGGTGTGATAATGGTTGTAAACAATGTGCTAGATGCGGGATGCATCGCCGAAACAGTGAGTTGATTTGTCTCAGCGTATGCACAAATACAATTACACGTGTGCCTTGCATGAAGTTATCTAAATGATGAATACGGTTGCACTCAATTTCAACACTCGTTTCTAAATGTGCATACTGTGCAAGAGCGTGTGGCAATACCGTGTCGAGCTGCCAGCTTGGATAAACGCGTCTCTGATCCAATTTTTTGCTAAACACAAATCACTGGCAGGAGTCTGAGAAGCCTTGCTTTAGCGCTAACGTGCCTAAACAGGAAAACCTAAACTTTCAACGGGACGAAGTGCAAAGTATATTTTAAATAGAAAATACGTCTGCAGCTTCAATTTCAGCAACAAAATTTCCGGTGCTCAACCATTAGATCCCCCCATGGGATCCAACACTGAAAAATCGCATTTCAACTACTCGTCGTTTTATGCGTATGCGGGAAAACGACTGTCTACTTTGTTGACAACAGTGCCGCACTCAACACTGACGCAACAGACTTAAATGCTGTGGTGGCTGGTGCAAATGCATGCACCCAAAATTTCATCACCTTTCTTCACGACTAGTGTATCATCACTGGTATTGATTTTGACTAAATAACTTCCACCACCTTGACCACACCACCCCATCACCTTGACCGCACCACCTCCATCAGCTGTTCGCCTAGAGAACAAGAAAGACCAGGTGGTCGTTGCCAACGCTTTGCGCCGTGATTGGTTGCTCCTGGCAAAGTCAGGCAAGCCCAGGGAGCAGCAGTTTCGATAATGATATTCAGATTTGAAAAAAGAAGGAAAAGAAATTATATGATATCGTCATCGAACAGAAATTAATCAAATTACAATTACTACAATTTTCAGTTTATGTGGAATTAGTGTCTGGAAGAATGATCGCTGTTGTTGGTATTGCAATTAAGACACCAAATGCTTGCAACAGATGATGCACTGCACACAGAGAGGCTTAGTTAGTTAGTTAGTTAGTTATTTGGGCTTTAGGGCGCATCGACCATGTTGATCATGTAGCGCCCATGCACACAGAGAGTACACTCCATACTGATTTTTGCAAATCATGCCGCCTCTGTAGAGGAGTGTTCCTGGTATGCTCCAATGGTGTGGATGTCCCCCCCCCCCCAAAAAAAAAAAAAACTATCGCACAAATGTGACAGCAGAATGGATCAGACTGTTGACAACACAAGAATGATTGTATTTTCATTGCAATGGAGAACGAAATGTACTTGACCGAGTGTGAAAGCCTGTGCTGCTTTCCATGCAATGCTTAATTAATGAGTATATGTGTCGTACGCTCCTAAATAAGTACACTGGAAAAGAGCTTCAAATAATGTGTCACTAATGTCGTGGTAGCAAGAACAGGCCATTAGTGTGCATGCTATCGCTGTAGAAAATCAACACCGTTAACGTGATAAATCCTCACGACGGCTGACATCCGATTAAACGATAACGTGGCCATTGCTGAAACTTTGAGATATGTGCTGCATCCTGAACATGGTTGGAACACCAGTCCAATCCTGGGTTTCCACCAAGAAGACAATCCTCGGCAGTAAAACATGCCTTTTTCCACCAGAAAGTTGAATAGTGCTGTTTTAGAATGCAATGGTGCAATCTTACCATCTTCGACAAAATGTTCATGTGCGATGTATTAGGACATGGCCTTCATTCCATGGTGTTTGAACACAATATGGTCGTCGAATAAAAATTTATATATGAAATGGTTACAATGAGAATATACTGTACAATCTGTTATCCACAATCTAATCAATTATATGCCAAATTGCGCACTTAGCGCAAAGTCTAGAAGGTAGAAAATTTGCACGTGATGTCACAATAAGCAAACCATTACCTTCTAATTTGATCCGGAAGATTATGTTCTCCAAATGTAGGATTTCCAGAGACTGATCACAGTCCAGTTCCGGTGTTGAAATACGCGTGCTGTGCACCATTCGAACCTACTCGTGCTGTGCACCGCCCGAAGCTGCGCGTCCTGTGTACCGTTCGAAGCTGTGCGTGTTGTGCACCGTCCGAGGCTGTGCGTTCTGTGCACCGTCCGAAGCTGTGCGTGCTGTGCACCGTCCGAAGCTGTGCGTGCTGTTGACTGTCTGAAGCTGTGCGTGTTGTATTGTGCTGTGTTGCCGACACCGGCTGCTGCGCCGTTTTAGATGTGCGGCGCCTGACTCGTGCTGTGCTGTGCCGTACTGTGCTGCACTGTGCTGTGCTGTGTTGTGCTGTGTTGTGTTGTGCTGCTGATACTGGCTGCCGCGCCGTTTCAGATGGGCGGCGCCTGACTGGTGTTGTGCTGTGCTGTGCTGTGCTGTACTGTGCTGTACTGTGCTGTACTGTGCTGTACTGTGCTGTATTGTGATGTGCTGTGCTGTGTTGTGCTGTGTTGTGCTGTGCTGCTGACACTGGCCGCCGCGCCGTTTCAGATGGACGGCGCCTGACTGGTGTTGTGCTGTGCTGTGTTGTGCTGTGCTGTGTTGTGTTGTGCAGTGTTGTGTTGTGTTGTGTTGTGCTGTGTTGTGTTGTGCTGCTGACACTGGCCGACGCGCCGTTTCAGATGGGCGGCGCCTGACTGGTGTTGTGCTGTGCTGTGCTGTGTTGTGCTGTGTTGTGCTGTGCTGCTGACACTGGCCGCCGCGCCGTTTCAGATGGACGCACCTGACTGGTGTTGTGCTGTGCTGTGTTGTGCTGTGCTGTGTTGTGTTGTGCTGTGTTGTGCTGTGTTATGTTGTGCTGTGTTGTGTTGTGTTGTGCTGCTGATACTGGCTGCCGCGCCGTTTCAGATGGGCGGCGCCTGACTGGTGTTGTGCTGTGCTGTGCTGTGCTGTACTGTGCTGTACTGTGCTGTACTGTGCTGTACTGTGCTGTACTGTGCTGTACTGTGCTGTACTTGCTGTGTGATGTGCTGTGCTGTGTTGTGCTGTGTTGTGCTGTGCTGCTGACACTGGCCGCCGCGCCGTTTCAGATGGACGGCGCCTGACTGGTGTTGTGCTGTGCTGTGTTGTGCTGTGCTGTGTTGTGTTGTGCAGTGTTGTGTTGTGTTGTGTTGTGCTGTGTTGTGTTGTGCTGCTGACACTGGCCGACGCGCCGTTTCAGATGGACGGCGCCTGACTGGTGTTGTGCTGTGCTGTGCTGTGTTGTGCTGTGTTGTGCTGTGCTGCTGACACTGGCCGCCGCGCCGTTTCAGATGGACGCACCTGACTGGTGTTGTGCTGTGCTGTGTTGTGCTGTGCTGTGTTGTGTTGTGCTGTGTTGTGCTGTGTTATGTTGTGCTGTGTTGTGTTGTGTTGTGCTGCTGACACTGGCCGCCGCGCCGTTTCAAATGGGCGGCGCCTGACTGGTGTGCTGTGCTGTGTTGTGCTGTGCTGTGTTGTGTTGTGTTATGCTCTGCTGTGTTGTGCTGTGCTGTGTTGTGTTGTGCTGTGCTGTGTTGTGTTATGCTGTGCTGTGCTGTGTTGTGATGTGCTGTGTTGTGTTGTGGTGTGTTGTGCTGTGTTGTGTTGTGTTGTGCTGTGTTGTGTTGTGTTGTGTTGTGCTGTGTTGTGTTGTGTTGTGCTGTGTTGTGTTGTGCTGTTCTGTGTTGTGCTGTGTTTTATTGTGTTGTGATGCTGACACTGGCCGCCGCGCCGTTTCAGATGGGCGGTGGCTGGCTGGTGTGTTGTGCTGTGTTGTGTTGTGCTGTGCTGTGTTGTGCTGTGTTGTGTTGTGTTGTGCTGTGTTGTGTTGTGCTGTTCTGTGTTGTGCTGTGTTTTATTGTGTTGTGATGTTGACACTGGCCGCCGCGCCGTTTCAGATGGGCGGCGCCTGACTGGTGTTGTGTTGTGTTGTGCTGTGCTGTGCTGTGCTGTGCTGTGTTGTGTTGTGTTGTGTTGTGCTGTGTTGTGTTGTGCTGTGTTGTGTTGTATTGTGCTGCTGACACCGGCCGCCGCGCCGTTTCAGATGGGCGGCGCCTGACTGGTGTTGTGCTGTGCTGTGTTGTGTTGTGCTGTGCTGTGTTGTGTTGTGCTGTGTTGTGTTGTGTTGTGATGCTGACACCGGCCGACGCGCCGTTTCAGATGGGCGGTGGCTGGCTGGTGTTGTGCTGTGTTGTGTTGTGCTGTGTTGTGTTGTGTTGTGCTGTGTTGTATTGTGCTGTGTTGTGTTGTGTTGTGCTGTGTTGTATTGTGCTGCTGACACTGGCCGCCGCGCCGTTTCAGATGGGCGGTGGCTGGCTGGTGCTGGCCGTGCTGTGTTGTGTTGTGTTGTGCTGTGTTGTATTGTGCTGCTGACACCGGCCGCCGCGCCGTTTCAGATGGGCGGTGGCTGGCTGGTGCTGGCCGTGCTGTGCGCGGTGCTGGCCTGCAGCGCCGACGGCCAAAATTTCGGCCGCTTCGGCGGCCAGTTCCAGCCGTTCGGCCGGCTCCAGCAGGGCGGCCGGTTCCAGCAGGGAAACCGCTTCCAGCAGGGCGGCCGCTTCCAACAGGGCGGCCGGTTCCAGCAAGGCGGCCAGTTCCAGCAGGGCGGCAGGATCCCGCCCAGCTGCCAGTCCAGTCGGCAGTCTTCCAAGCGCGGCGCGTACTTCTCGTGGCGGGACCCGCAGCTGGGCCGCGACGCCACGTTCGACTGGTTCCAGGCGAACGATCGGTGTCTGCGGCGCGGCCAGCAGTTGGTGTCCATCGAGACGCCGCAGAAGAGCAACTCCATCAACAGAATCATCCGACGCGACGGTACGTGGTGACGGGCCGACAGCTCACTCCGGGCTGGTGTCCACGGGATAACGTCCGGACCGGTGTCCACGGGAGCACGTCCGGGCTGGTGTCCACGGGAGCACGTTCAGGCTGGTGTCCACGGGAGCACATCCGGGCTGGTGTCCACGGGAGCACGTCCAGGCTGGTGTCTACGGGAGCACGTCCGGGCGCTGGTCCACGGGAGCTTGTCCAGGCTGGTGTCCACGGGATCACGTCCGGGCCGGTGTCCACGGGAGCACGTCCGGGCCGGTGTCCACGGGAGCACGTCGGGGCTGGTGTCCACGGGAGCACGTCCAGGCTGGTGTCTACGGGAGCACGTCCGGGCTGGTGTCCACGGGAGCACGTCCGGGCTGGTGTCCACGGGAGCACGTCCAGGCTGGTGTCTACGGGAGCACGTCCGGGCTGGTGTCCACGGGAGCACGTCCAGGCTGGTGTCTACGGGAGCACGTCCGGGCTGGTGTCCACGGGAGCTTGTCCAGGCTGGTGTCCACGGGATCACGTCCGGGCTGGTGTCCACGGGAGCACGTCCGGGCTGGTGTCCACGGGAGCACGTCGGGGCTGGTGTCCACGGGAGCACGTCCAGGCTGGTGTCTACGGGAGCACGTCCGGGCTGGTGTCCACGGGAGCACGTCCGGGCTGGTGTCCACGGGAGCACGTCCAGGCTGGTGTCTACGGGAGCACGTCCGGCTGGTGTCCACGGGAGCTTGTCTGGGCTGGTGACAGACTTACGGTTACTCACTGGCGGCTTTTCACTATTGGTCCCCGTTGGAGTCTGGGTGGTTGTCCTATTTATATAGGCTATTACATGTCTGGATTATTATTACATAGGATTAGTGTCATATGTTGTCGAGCCATTCTCCTGCATTTCTACATAATAACGGGCGTATTATTGTCTGATTTGCTTGCAATGTCGATGCACCGGTTGGCACATTATACTGAGACGATGAGACTTGCTGAGACCCCAGACGAACGACGGACAACATCTGATTGAACATAAGACTTTGAGACAATGATGGCTGTGACATGTGACAGCTAAAACATCTTTTAAAATCGCTTGTGCAACTCGCTTTTGCAACCGGCCGGAATATCGTATCTCCGTCAGAGTGGGAGGGGAGGGGGGAGGGCAGTCCGTGCTGCAAATCCTGCTAGGACGTCAGCATCAACGCTGAAGCGTTCCATCGCGTTGGCGGCACAGCCGTCTCCCGCCGACCACCCGCCCTGATCTCACCCGTGACCGCCCATGACCACCGGATGACCACCCACCATGATCTCTTCCGTGACCACCCACGACCACCAGATGACCACCCGCCCTGATCTCACCCGTGACCGCCCATGACCACCGGATGACCACCCGCCCTGACCTCACCGGACCGGTCGGCAGGCATCGAGTTCATCTGGACGTCCGGAAGGCGACAGCCGCAGAGCGGCTTCGTCTGGGCCAACTGCCACCAGGTGCAGCCGATCAACTGGTCACGCACGGGCCGCAACGGCCGGCCGCAGCCCGACAACCGCGAGGGCAACGAGTACTGCCTCGGCCTCCTCAACAACTTCTACCAGGACGGCATCGTCTGGCACGACATCGCCTGCCACCACCGCAAGCCGTTCATCTGCGAGTGACGGTCGCCCGTCGTGACGTCTCGATCTGCCAGCCGAGACGAAGGCCTCAGCCGAGGCGGTGGCCCGAGCACGGTCCTGGTGACGATGCCGGTGGTGGTGGTGGCGATGCTGGCGATGCTGTGTCTGCGGGTGACACCGCGAGGAGCGCTCTTTCGTCCTGGCGCCGCCGCCACCGCTGTTGGCCTTCATTCGTGCTGGATGTTGCATGCCGACAATGTAACTTGAGCCGTTCCATCGTGCTAGCACTTGGACAGCACACAGAGGATGTGCAACAGCAAAGCTTCGCACGACAAGACATAGTGCACACGCATCCATCACACGTATTTTAACTTGCACATTACATGATCGCACACGTGCTCTGCTTTTCCATCTGACATGCATTTCGTGATGATGTTGATGCTGATGGAAATCTAGCAAATGACCCGACACGGCTTGGTAGGGTGACGATTTCAGCCAAGATTTTACGCACGCCCCAAGGATGATACCTAAATAATGCCTGGTATAAGTGACAGTCTTCGTGATGCAGATTTTGCATTGCAAATCGTACTTGATTAATACATTTTCACATGAATGAATTACGGGAGTCATTTGCTATCATTTCGTCGTAAATCGTTGCATCTTGCTACAGTTCACCTGAAACTACCGTCACACAGGTTCTCTGAATATCTTAGCTGGTGTCTTTGCATGGTGCTGGTGCTTCCAAAGTGATGCTTTCTGTGCATCGGTATAGACTTAGCAATATCTCTCCCAAATACAGGTGGCATTCTGGCACCAAATGTTGGTGCAAAGCTCCATCCATGCCTCGAACTCGTGGCCAGTTCCGACTATGACGTCAGCGAGGCGAATATTAAAACGCTTTGAAACTCCAAGCGCATTAAAACCCTTGGAAGCTACCAATGACGAGCTTGCACTTCAGTCGTCATTACCTGACATTCACCGTACAGAGGGGATGGAGTTTAAACGCCACCCTCATTCAGTCACCGATATTTCACAAATACGCTAACTACTGTCTAGCTAGTACACTCCAGGGCGGCGCTGGGTCAGGGTTGGTACTGACAGCTGGGTGAAAGTTGAAAATTGAACATGAAAAATCGAAGCGGAGTGAAAATTGTCCACCCCACATTTTTCTCGATTGGTTATGCACAATTCCAGCAATACATTCAGCCTATTTTCTTATGGACACTAAAACCTTCTTTTATGGTACACAGAATGCAATATGAGATTATATCATACACATTATGGTCACAATGGGCACCGTCACATAAGAACACCGCAGCACACACCACACCGCATCTGCAATCTGTACATGACACGCTCACTCAAGCAGTAGTTCATAGACCCAAGATGAATTGTTGTCCTTTGCCATTGATTCGGAACACATATTAAAAAAAAAAAAAATATATATATATATATATTGCTCTTCCCTCAAACGCTTTGAAGTTTCCTCGGATTATGCACTCGTCATGATCCTTGTTTTCGAAGATGGGTTGCTTGCAATCGTAAGTATTATGTTTATCCTTGTCGCTGCAACTGACTGGTCGGGCTTTACGCCGAACAACGTCTCTTTAGCCGACAACTGACATTGCAATTACAATAAGCTTTTAGCTTTTCCGCCAGACCATGTTTGTAGTTGTTCACTGCTATAATTTGTGTCAATTGATTCAAGACTATATCGGGCACTTACTGCCTTTGTCCGACTCCGTTATTTCACACACCCACCCACACACGTACACACCCACAACCACCCACGCTTACGCACAGTCGGGCCTCCTTCAGCCCATGGATCTAGATATTGGTTCGTAATGCTGTACTGTCTTCGTAATGGAGTTGGGCAACTTTAACGTTGCGATCATTCGATAATTGAATGCCAAATATTTCGATCGTTTCACGTAATCCTTGGAAGTCGTAAATAAGACACATAGGCTGCATATTCACTGCATTTTTTTCCATCGATAAAACCTGTGATTTCTGACGAGTTAATAATCGAGAGTCTGTCAGAGATACTAATTGAAAACTTTCAAGTATCTTTGGAAAGTTAGAGATTCGGTAGTTCCGTCCATTATTACTGTTATATTATCTGCGTAGTTGGACACATTCATTTCCGTGTCATTGATCACTAATCCCTACCTTACATTATGAACTCCTTTTTTCACAGTCTACCCAAGACAAAGGAAAAAAGAGAAAACTTAATGGACACCTATGCCACGCTCAATGCGGCCTCACTATGGCCACCCTCAACATTGTACGCACGTGAAAGACATCCGTTTATTTGCACTCACACAGTTCTAAAAAAAATGGATCGCTATCGTAAACTAGATCAATCCATTTGACAATATTATTCCAAAATCCATAGCAGGATATAGTCCGTTTCATGCGTAACCAACGCACGCTGTCATAGAGCTTTCCTACTCCGCTTGAGAGGAGTGGCTGGTTTGCCTGATTTGTTGCAATACTCGATGAAATCCACGACCGGTCCGACATTGCAGGTGGAGTCTCTTGCGATATTCGGTTTTGCTTTCATTTACTAGTCCTACTGTAACTCTGGATAATCTGGTTAAAATATTTCCTTATTGCTTCCCGGTGTACTTATCAGGTTCATATGCAGCGTACTTTCTAGTTGTTGTGTATATTTGCCTTCATTCGGTACAAACACGGTACGACACTCCTCTGGAGACTTGGTTACCTTTTTCGGTCGTGGAACATTTCGCGACGCACTCCAGGCACGATATCTCTAAATTATACAGCTATGCCAAGTAGCTTGCAGAGTAGGCCTGCGGATCCCACAGGATCCGTTGACATGCTCTGTCGAGTTGAGATCACAGCCATTATAAACTATCGACTTCTTAACATCTTGTTAAAGGGGACAGAAATGCTACTCAGGCAGGACCTACGGTGAGAATATAATCTATTGCGAAGAGCCGAAAGAAAATGAGCGCGTTATTTTTGCGACGGAAATTGTCGTTTGCTTTGTGACCTGATTGCCAATTGTCTGCATGCTTGTGCTGTTGTTGTGATGTAATCATTGATGAGAACAAGTTATGCTATTCCTCATTTATTACTGCATTTGTACCATTTGAGGTTGAAACATATGCATCAAGGTCATCTCGGCATAACTTGCTTATTCTCATGATTCATCCCATTTTCTATGTATGTCCATTGATAAGTAGCAAATTTACTTAAGTATATATATACAAACACACAAACACACACACACACACACACACACACACACACACACACACACACACACACACACACATACATATATATATATATATATATATATATAACCTGCGTTTGGATGATGTCGAATTGTGAGAGGGTGCAATGAACGGGCACCTCGGGGTCGTTAACTCACGTGCTCTGGTTCTTTGACCGCAAAATCGCGCTGACCTCTGTGACCCAGGGGCGCAGACGGGCTTCGGGCTGAGTATGCATGTGATGCCATTAAGGGAAGCACACATTGCGTCCGTCGAGCTTGGCGCCGAACAATAGGGTACCGCAAAACACTGCAAGGTCGTGAGTCCGTCCCGTTCGCTGCAGGTTTGGGCACGGAGTTGTACGGCGGTTCCAGTGAACGTGCGAACGGGTTTGGCGTGCCGTGAGCCCCGAGGATGAAAGGATAGGGCCGACTAGGTTACGCAGTCGGCCAGAGAACGTGCCCAACGTGGTAGGGATCCGTGCACGCCTATGGAGACATTGGCCTGGTCGCACGGCTACGGCGAATAAGGCCCGGCGCGACATCGACTTAAGGTGAGGTAGGCTGCTCAAAGACACTAGAGCGCTTTTATAAGCACTCGGAGCCGGCACTCGGAGCCTCCTTCGTTGCAGTTAAAACCTTGTTGAGGCGAGGAACGCTGCCAATAATGGCTAGGCCAGCTATGGTTGATAGTGAAATGCTTACATATTCGGCCAACATACCATCAAAAATAGAGCAATGGTCTGACAATACATGTCTTTGTGTACCGCTGGGGTGGGGGTGGGGGGTATTTTACGACCAATCAATTAATTAATTAATAAGGAGGGTATGAGTGGGGCGAGCGAATGTGGAGAATGAATGCAAATAAAGAGAATGAATGTAGGTAGTTTTAAGAATCAGCGGAAGCCGCTTGGGGCTAAACACAGGCACATATTTCGTGCGGAACATTGCACAAAAGCATGCTACTATTAGCATCCAAAGTCCCAATTCTGGACAAGTCGTTCGAAACAAGGACAAATTATGCTCTCATTAATTCTCTAATACAACGTATTAATTCAAATTTGGCTAGAGATACCTACTTACCTATATGGTGTTCCCAAATCTTTGACCCCGCACACATATAAATTCGTGCTAGGGACGGTAGCAAACAACACAAAACCGGCTGGGGTGGGGGAATGTGTGGTCGAGGTGGTGGGGAAACACAGCACAACACAACCCCGACATAGACACAAGCAGTAAAGTAGTGATTTAGTTCAGTCTTAATTAGCTCCGTCGTAGTTAGACCAAGCCCAAAATAAGTTAAATGAGCTTCAGTTAAGCTGGATTTACACCCCCTTTCACACACCTAAAACGCCCCACAAAACACAGTCACCCCCAGATCCCACACATCCTTCCTCCCACCACACCCCACCGACGGCAGAGCCGCCACCCCTACAACAGGAGCACTCCCAGCGAGAGAAGGGGCACCACAGACAAAATGGCACCAAAATTCGAAATGGCTCCCTAGGCAAAATCCTGGATATGCCACGACATGCCCACGCTCATGGCCGTCCTACTCCTGCTCCATGAGTTAGACTTGACTGGCTCCCTGCATACCATTCACCATTTGCTGGTGCTGCCACCTTTCCTCATGAGCGTTGTAGGTGACCACCGTCTTTCGAAGGGGTACTTCCATGTCTTGGTGCTTGTTCTCTTTGTGTTTACAGACATGAGCAAATATTAAGTGAAATTTACGTGTGACAACTTTTCACACAGCTAATGTCACGCGTGTGACCTCGCCTGCTCAATCCCACCAATCATTTCTGCTTCGAAGCATTCCTCCAACATGGCAGTGTTCAGCAGTCGCGCCACCTGGTCTCAAATCAGCGAGGCGCTCACTGCACACTTCTGGACACCACTTCGGACTGAAAGCAACAATTGTATTACACCAATCACATGCGATGTCGGAATGCCCGATGTTAAAGGAGATGCCCGACCCAAGGACTGTCTGGGGGCACCAGGCAGTCCTTGGATCGACTCCTGTCAGTCACTGCCAAAGGGCCAATGCTAAATTGCCGGATGTGATGAGGCACCGTGCTCCGTTGTTCCTATCACCTTGTTCCGCCGTCAGCGATACCAATTGGCTCTAGTCATATTCTGCCGCATGTAACACCAATCGGCTTCAGTCGTGTTTCGCTTCAGTGCGTTTTCCTCGTAGCTGTCACGCATCACGTGACTAATGAAGTATGTAGACGAAGCAAGTCGGCTTACTCTTTCTAAAGTTGTCAAGTGTCTTTTTGAAGGTTCCCACGTCCAACATTATCCAGGGGAAGTCCACAGGAATGATTAAACAGTGGGTGGACACTTTTTATGTTGGATAATCTTGTTCTTAAAAAAAATCGTTGATAGTGGTGGTGGGGTGAGATTTATGCTACTAGATGTACATTGTGCAGGAATGGATGGAGTTTGATAATAATTTCTATGGCATGGGTGTGAGAGATTGTGTTCAATAGCATGTGAATGCTGCTAGATAAGTTAGGGTAGATAGTTTTTTTGGAAGGGGGGCTATGATACTGATTGGGAAGAATGGTGGTGTCGAAGTCCTTTTTCTCTCTTTTTTCTCTCGAAGCACATTTCCTTTCAGGTCTTAGCTCAGACGGCATCCGTGGCTCTTATTAAGCATAATCACGTTATGACCTTATGCCTGCGCTACGTGATCACTCGATCCCCGCATGAGTTACGCGAGATCGAGGGAATAGAACTTGATACGCTGGGTAGATACGTAGGTAGATAGGTATCGGTATTTGTTAGGTAGGTAAGATGCAGATGTATGATTTGCATAAGTATGTAGGATGTTGGGAGATGGCTTCTTTATAATTTACGGTATAATATTGATTACGGTGTTGAGTATCACTTTGTCTAGACTTGCAGTGTATTCTCTGTATAGACTTCACCAAAATGACCCCCCGTGGTTCTTACTAAGCATTTGCACTTTATGACTTGATGGCTATATGTCTTCTAGGACCACGGTTCTCGGTAGATGGTACTATGTACTCTCTCCACCCTCTCTCTCTCTCTCTCTCTCTTTCTCATGTCATCACTGCCGTATGGTGTCTCGGATCACTCCCTCTCAGATCATCACTGACGGATGGTGTCCCGGATCACTCCCTCTCAGATCATCACTGACGGATGGTGTCCCGGATCACTCCCTCTCGGATCATCACTGCTGGATAGTGTCTTGGATCACTCCCTCTCAGATCATCACTGCCGTATGGTGTCTCGGATCACTCCCTCTCAGATCATCACTGACGGATGGTGTCCCGGATCACTCCCTCTCAGATCATCACTGCCGGATGGTGTCCCAGATCACTCCCTCTCAGATCATCACTGCCGGATGGTGTCCCGGATCACTCCCTTTCAGATCATCACTGACGGATGGTGTCCCGGATCACTCCCTCTCAGATCATCACTGCCGGATGGTGTCCCGGATCCAGTCGACGTAGTCGAGGACCCGCGTATAGCCGGCCACAGTGCCGCATTGCCTCATGCCGAACGACGAGACGCCTGACTGGTACCAGAGCGTGCCGAACCGCACTGCAACAGGCCAGTGTCAGGTCAGGTCAGGTCAGGTCACGGCCGGAGGGCGCTCGCCGGTGTACGCGCGTGTCAAAACGGAACCCATGGAGCACAGCCGGCACGGGCACACAGGTCACTGGCCGAACGCCAAACACAGGAACTCAG
Organism: Imbricaverruca yamaguchii; assembly: GCA_034440575.1. Lineage (NCBI taxonomy): Eukaryota > Metazoa > Arthropoda > Thecostraca > Neoverrucidae > Imbricaverruca > Imbricaverruca yamaguchii. Next base: position 38,362 of record JAOTOL010000495.1, on the reverse strand, counting down.
CGAGTGTTTGCTTGCTGGGAGCAAACGAACGTTCAAAGTATTGAGGGGTGGTGGGTCAATTCCTAAGACGAATATTTTCATGCGCCGCCCGTAGAGCTAATGGTCAAGGCACCTGAAAGTTTGGAGTGGAGGGAGGGGGGGCGGCCTTGCAGCCTGTTCCTTCATCCACGGTGCGCACCACCGGTTGTCTGATGGCAAGACGGAGGCCACTCACGATGTGTGCCTATCAGCAGAGTGACGTGCAGCTATCAGCAGATTTATATGTGGCTACCGGTAGAGTGATGTGTGGCTACCAGCAGAGTGATTTATGACTACCAGCTGAGTGATATATGATCACCAGCAGTGATGTGTGGCTACCAGCAGTGATATATGCCCACCAGCAGTGATATGTGGGTACCAGCAGAGTGATGTGTGGCTACCAGCAGTGATATATGCCCACCAGCAGTGATATGTGGGTACCAGCAGAGTGGTGTGTGGCTACCAGCAGTGATATGTGGCCACCAGCAGAGTGATGTGTGGCTACCAGCAGTGATATATGCCTACCAGCAGTGCTATGTGGGTACCAGCAGAGTGGTGTGCGGCTACCAGCAGCTGCACCTAACATCAAGTACAAGACACATACATGGACAGCCTCCCCCATCTCCGTCACTGGTACACTGGCAGTAACGCTCCAGAGCTTCATGCCGTGCAGCTGCTGTACTCAGCTACTTCATGCCTGGAATGATCTTCATATGACGTGAAAAAAACGGTGTCAAAACGGTCAGGCAGGTGATAGTTTCTCGTAAACCCACACGATGTACATATGCAGAGAGCTTAAAGAGACGGAGCATTGGCACTGATTACATCGCGATGGGTTCTAGCGAAATGTTCGGTAAACTGTGCTTATTTAAATGCCACATTACTATTACTACTTTACTCACAGAGTGGATCTGCATCGTCACAATATCGAACGCGTTGCAGCGTAGCTTAGGCATAGTCTATGAATGTGAACCGACAAGTATGAGCAAACCAGAACAATGCAGCAAACGACGAGTAGCTTTCAACGACTGGACAAAGTCGAGTTGACTATGCGAAGCAGCTCAGCTTATTACGTTGCCAACCAACCACCCGACAGATGCATCGACAACCATCGACAATCGAAATGCATCGACAACCGCAACCACTCTCACCGAACCAGCACCATCGTGATTCGCTACCGACGCCATCACCACTGACCTGACATCTGCGCACGCGGCCATCACCGTACCCGCCGGCGTGGCCCATCACTGGACGGGCACACCAGGCTGCGCTGGCCTGTCGCCACCACCCACCTGCCACCATCAGCGGCCCGCCAGAGTCTCCGCGACACGTGTCGATGCCGCCGGCACCTCCGCCGGCGCAGATGCGCTTGCTCAGACCGGAGCGCAGCCGGTACGCCGCGGCGCAGTTGGAGCGCGCGCGGACCGGCAGCTTCGCGTACTGCAGCAGCGGGGTGAACAGGGCACCGCCTGCGAGACACCGTACACGATCACTGACAGCCGGCACTCTGACTCATGTACCATGAGACGTGCTACACATGTGGGGTGAACAGGGCGCCGCCTGCGAGACACCGTACACGGTCACTGGCAGCCGGCACTCTGACTCATGTACCATGAGACGTGCTACACATGTGGGGTGAACAGGGCGCCGCCTGCGAGACACCGTACACGGTCACTGGCAGCCGACACTCTGACTCATGTACCATGAGACGTGCTACACATGTGGGGTGAACAGGGCACCGCCTGCGAGACACCGTACATGGTCACTGGCAGCCGGCACTCTGACTCATGTACCATGAGACGTGCTACACATGTGGGGTGAACAGGGCGCCGCCTGCGAGACACCGTACACGGTCACTGGCAGCCGGCACTCTGACTCATGTACCATGAGACGTGCTACACATGTGGGGTGAACAGGGCGCCGCCTGCGAAACACCGTACATGGTCACCGGCAGACATTACTCTGATTCGCATAACACGAGGCATGTTGTTCAATGGGCACAAAATGCAGCTTCCACGCATGCGAGCGATATGCCGGCGTCCATCTTATGATCGCTCTAAATTTGGAATCGGTTGGATACACTAACCGTTTCCTCTCCATATATCAGGCAAAAATAATATTTACTATTCACAATCATCGTGATGCTGACAGCTACGTGTCATGCTAAAGGAATTCGAAGTCATCGCAAGCCGAATCATGTTAAGGTTTTCCATGGCCGAATGTGTGGTCTGTTTACATCAACTGACCTTCGGCGCCCTCCACCTACAGCTTAAACGACGTCACGTACACTGGTTTCGCCGACTTCCGCGTACTCGAAAACATCGTGCCGCTGGTTCTCTAATTGCCGACATACAAGCACGAGGGAACTGGACCATCGGCGCTTTGTTGCGAACAACAAGCGGTCTTTTCCAGCCCCACTAACAAGTAACTTGTTTAAACCATTGAAGCAAACCAAGTGTCAGAGTCAGAACCAATCCTTTCTTCGCCACAAAAAATGGTCATTAAGCTCCCACATGAAATGGACAAGGATCTCAACCGATTCCAGCGTCACCAATTGTTCAGGATTAGTCCGGACATGCTGGACTATTGACGCGGCTCGGTGTGGGCTACAGTTGGCGTCACTCCCGAGCTGTGGTACGCGCCACCCACCTGGTACGCGCCACCCACCGTTCGTGCTGCGCCCCCAGCCAGCGATGAACGCGGTGCGGTTGGGCGTCAGGTCGCTGCTGCTGGCGCCACCCAGCAGTGCAGTGTCGGCCAGCAGGCAAATCGGCAGGACGAACTCAGTGAACTGCACCTCTCTGTCCAGCTTGACGATGGCGATGTCGTTGGGGTAGGCCAGTTCTGGTATGTTCTGCCGTGCGATCAGCAGAGCGTCAGTGTGTTGCAGCTTGCCTTCGGTCGTGCGCGTGCCGTGGCAACCGACCTGAGGCACGCACCACTTCAAGGATGGTTGCTTTGTGTCATACAATATGTATTCCGAAGGACCAATTAATCGCATAGGTTGAGGAAACCGCAGGCACCCTGAGTATGCCCACTCTAGAAAGTTATTTCAGATCATGATTATAAAGTAAGAAAATGTCGAGGAACAACGCACGGCAGAACATTGAAAGACATTGGAAAACAAAAAGGAACACTGGAGGCTCCTTGGATAAATCGAAACAATTCCACACTTGGTTAGGTTATTGTAAAGTTTGTCGTCAGGTGTCATGGCGAAAGCACGTCGGCGGGGGAGCTCCTACTTACCAGATAAGTCGTTCCAGAACTGGACAGTACACTACGCTAAGCTGTGGATAGGTGTTGACCAATTACTTCTGTGAATATATTTACTTAGTTTTATGTGATAAGTATTTTTAACACGAAAATTATACTATATCAACATAGCGAGGCTGCCCAGCACCATCTTGTCTTTAGGCTACGTGCTGTTTGACTTGTGTGTTTTTCCTGTCCTAGCATTTACGTTATAATTTTAACTGTTTAAGTTTAAGATATAGCTTAAGATTAAAATAGTGAGTTGCGATGAAAATAGCGAGCTTAAATTACACTAGGTGGCTTTGCCAATCCTCTGCGAGAACGCTTTGTAGACAGGGACGCAGCCTCGCGGCTTATATTTATGTTGTGTAGAGGAATACATTTTGGTCTTTTTGGTGTTAAAGTTTAAGATAGAGTTTGGGATTTAAATAGTTATCTTCAATTTCACTGGGCATATTTATATCTACCAGTGTAATTGTGGAGGTATCTAGGAAGTATTTTAGTATGCAGTTTTGTTCAGTTGGAGATTGTAGCAAGATTCCAGGGCTATTCGATAACCTTGAAATTGTTGCGTTCACGGTGTAACTTCGTTCATAAGATAAGTCCTCGTATTATATTTTTTGTAGATAGCCTGTTGCTGTCCTTTCTGTGTGTAGATATTATTAGCTACATTAGAGAACATAACTACTTTCTTAACATACTTTATTTAGTTCTTGGTGCCTAGTCTTTTGGTGTTTAAAGTTTAAGATAGAGTTTAATGCTCAGTTGGTGGTATTCATAAGTGCTGTTGAGAGTACAAAAGAGGGCTACAAAAATGGTTAATGGTATAAGCAACCTGGCATATGAGGAAAGATTGAAGAAATTGAATATGATTCACTTAGATATAGAAGGCTGAGAGGAGATCTCATCGAGGTCTTGCAATTTGTCCATGGTCTGGAGAAGGGATATATTGGGTAAATGTTTGAGATTAACAGAAATGATGCAATTAGGGGTCATCAATTCAAAACTAAACTTAACCACAGCCGGAGAAGGTTAAGACAGTCTTTCTTCACCAAAAGGGTACTAGAATACTGGAACTACCTGCCAGAAACCATTGTCAGTAGCAGCACATTGAACATCTATAAAAACAGCATAGACAATCATTATAAGAACAGAGGGCTTGCTTTTCGGTATTCCAGGGAGTGCTGATCGACGGATTTGGTGGGCAACTGGTTGAGTGTACAGAGTGCGACTAAGAAGGACCTTTGTGGCTCATTGTTGCACTAATCTTTTATGTCTATGTCTTTAAATGTGTTGGTGTAGCAGTTAATGCAATCAATTATCAGTAGGTGTGGAAAGACATGACGCTCTCCGCAGGTGTAGGCTTGTTTGGTCAATCATATTTGGGCATACGGCGATCAGAGGACCATCTCGGCGCGCAACATCGCTCCACACCTTCCTCTCTTGTCTGAACTCGGAAGGCCGATGAATATCGTGTGTGGCTTACCAAAACTTGTATTTTTACACCTTGCACAAAGCAAGTATAATAGCGTTGTTTTCTGCGATGCATTGTCACCTGAAGGTGGGATGCCACTGAAGCTAAAATAGTCACGATTAATCCAAACTCGGCGTCGTCCTACACGCAAAATCGATAGCCGACCTTCGTCACCCACACCATACGCGACGTCCCATATATTTTGACCAATCACAAAGCGAGGCATTCTAAAGTGATATTATATTAATTTAAGTGTTTTGAGGACCTTAAACAAATAAATGAATGCCACCATCGTGTTTAGAATTAAAAATCAGTAGTGAAACTTGAGCCAAATACGGTTTGTCCTGACATGAAACATATCCATTGCGATGCCAACAAAATATATCAAGTGGACACCGAGGAAACATAAAGGAAAAAGCAAGCATGACATGCCAATCACAGCAGTCATCCGCGGGCGAGAGTGTGCGGATACGCCGCATCTGTACATTCCTGGATGGACGGGTGTGTGACCGGCCGCGCAATTGTTTACAGTGAGCTGTCGTGCCAGCGTCGGCTCACCTCGTACGCCGGGTGTGGGAAGATGGCCTCAATGCCGACAGTGGCCGGCGGATCGGCGCACTGACAGCGGAAGTCCGCCAGACAGTCGGGATTTGTGCTGAAGTCCAACTCTCCCAGGATCACCTGCTGTCTGCGCCCAACACAACAGCCACGGCGTCAACTGTCTATCATCAAGTGCAGTAGTTCCCTCCTGAATCTAGCCACAGCGTCAACTGTCTGGCAACAAGTGCAGCTGTCCCCTCCCCTCCGCAAACTAGCCACAGCGTCAACTGTCTGGCAACAAGTGCAGCTGTCCCATCCCATTCCCAAACTAGCTGTGGCGTCAACTGTCTGGTAGCAAGACCAGTCCAACAAGGCCAAGAAAGTTAACGAGTTTCATGGCTGTATCTGAAGTTGCCAACGAAAAACACCATTCCAGAGACACAAATATACTCACCGTACGCATATAGCTTAACATACGAGTAATTCAACAACTCACATTTCAAATTCATCGCATACATGCAAAGATGAGTTACTTCAAAAGTCAGACTCCCTCGAAAGATCTTCCGCAGAAGCAGATTCCAACAACCACCGACGACGAAGTAGGCGCTCGGGACGTTCGTCAATGACCAGAATTGTGCTTGAATATAACAGTGTGTGTGGTTGTGTTTGGCTGGCACATCAGTGTGAGATGACGCAAGATGATGTACACACGATGCCGACTCTTAATGCAGAGACGAACAGCTTTCCAAAACATCATGCCTATGCAACGTCTTCCAATAAGTATCTCCCTAAAAGATTATACCGAAATTTCAAATTCATCAAATTCAAATTCCTCGCATACACCAAGTAGCATCCAGCATAGCATCCAGGACTACTTCAACATGCAAAGGGAAATGCTCTGATTGGCTTCACGAGCAGCACGGTCATCGCTTTTTTCACCAAATCCATTGAGACCACTTCAAGCCATGGATATTCTGAGCCTACTGGGACACGGACCAGTTCACAACTCCATTGCGAGGAAGTGATGCCAATCGTTACGAGCAACATGCATATCGTAATCCTGGCGGTATAAACTAGGTGGGAACGAACAAGCATCATTCAAATGACAGTCGACACGGCAGGAAATATATATATATATATATATATATATATATATATATATATATATATATATATATGTTTCTGCATGTGCATATATAGTGATTGTAAAAGATTCCATCAGCAGGAGTCAACCCCAGCGAAGCCAGCTTACGGCGCGAAGTCCGTGTTGAGGAAGGTGACGCAGTGGGCGGCTGTCAGCACGTGACGTGACGTAATCAGGGTGCCAGCGCAGCCGTGGATCAGAGTACTGTTCCTGGCTGGAACGGAGCCACCACGTGCAAGCGTCACTCACGCATGTTCTGGAATAAATGTGGTGGACTGGTTGCAGACAAGCCACGTCGTGTCAATCAGAGTTTTTGGCAGATGTACATACAAGCTTTCTACCCCATCAAGCTGTCTTGTACCAGTGAATATCGCTGGGTGAGCCTGAATCCTAGGAGATTATCTGTCGTTACCCTGGGGAATCGTTGGGTGTCACGAAAGGCCGTTGCTCGCCCTGAAAGTATGCTTAAAATTATCAGGGCAGTGGTTTAGCCGAGGGAGTGGGGCGGCGGCCCTAAGCGATCAAAGACACACAAGATCAAGACATAAATTTGGATACTTTTACGATGTAAACCAGAAATTGTCGGCGCACGAATCGCGCCGAATACAGTCTCTGTTTCATGAGGTGTTTTGTTTTATTAGGTTCCCTTTTAGAAAATCCTGGCTGCGCCGCTGTTTATCACTACTGCTGCGTATACGTGGAACATACAATACGCACGTAAATACTTATGAAGTGCTCAAGCGATATTAATAATTCCCCGAGCCTTGCTAATGCTTGACACAATACCCTATTCTGGAACGAAATGCACATTGGGGTGCCTCGCATCAAATTCACTGCTTCATAATTACAGACTACCTTCATAAAATTGTAGGTGTCGCGGATTCCCAGCACATCTCAATTTGATGGCTTGTCTTGTCCGGAATGCGTGCACTACGCTGAAACTCAGCAAGATATCGCACCATTGTCCCGCTACACAGTGTCGGTATCACGTGAAGTAATTGTCGCCATCGCAAGGCAGTGCAGATGTCGACACCCAACACAACCATCACGCCCTGCCCCTAAGCACACACCTGTCCTGTACTGGATGGACGCCATCCAGGGGAACTGGCCGACGGTGGCGTTGACGCCGCCGATGATGCGGTCGCCGAACGACGGCGTGCCGCACACGCCCGGCTGCGGCAGCTGCGGCAGCTGCTCTCCGGCAGGGGGCGGGGCGGTCGGCGCCGGCGCGGTCGGTGCAGGTGGCGACGGGCTCTCGCAGCACACCTGTGGCAGGGTCACTGAAGCTGGCGTCGGCGGTGCTGCGGTCACACTCAGGCTCGGGCGGTGCCCTCTTTTCGTACTCGATGAATTCCCCCGGAACGATCCGTCGTCCGGACTGTTTGAGATTTTCTCTGCGATGTTACATTCGCATTTTGCCTCCTTGTGGTGGTGGTGGTTGCTGTGGCGTTGGCTGTAATGATGATGGCTGTGGTGGTGGTGGTTGTGGTGGTGATGGCTGTGGTGGTGGTGGTTGTGGTGATAGGAGTTGTGGTAGTGATTGTTGTGGTGGTGGTGGTTGTCGCTGTGGTGGTTGTGGTAGTGGTTATGGTGGTGATGGAAGTGGTGGTGGTGGCTGTGGTTGTGGTGGCTGTGGTGGTGATATCTGTGGTGGTGGTGGTTGTGGTAGTGGTAGTTGTGGTGGTAGTGGTTGTGGTAGTGGTGGCTGTGGTTTTGGTGGCGGCGATTGTGGTGGTGGTGGTTGTGGAGGTGATGGTTGTGGTGGTTGTGGTGGTGGTGGTTGTTGTTGTGATGGTGGTGGATGTGGTGAGGGGCAACCAATTACTATAGATGACCAAGGAAAACCTTCACTTGCATCACGAGCTCATACGCTTCATGGAACCATGGCACGTCTGGCTCTTCTTGGCACAGCCAGGAGTGGGATTGCCAAAGCTACTGGTGGTCAATTGCACCGTGGTGCACTTTGCAGAATTAAACCTCACTTGCATTACGCATCGAAACAACAGTCCGCAGTTACCAGAGTTTGCCACAGCTCACAGCAAACAAGGTTCAGGATGGTCATGTATTGTGATGCAGATGGGAGCTTACACCCACAAACACGTCATTGCTCACGCGGTAGCTAAGTGGGAAGCAGCGCAAAACAGGCAAATAATTGTCCGGGCTGCCACAGACAGGCACCGTACAGCGACCACTCACGCAGGGGGGACGGGTGTAGGGTGCCTACTCTATGGGTAAGTTGCCCGCGTACAATCGAGAGGTTGTGGGTTCGAGTCTCGCCTGTCCCTACTCTTCGCCCACAGCCAATCGGCATGAGAGATTGGTGACGCTACATGACTCAACGGTCGAAGTGTCGTAAAACCAACGACCAACAACCAACCAACTAACCAAGCGACGAACCAACCACTCACGAACGGTCGTCCCGGCTCGCCGATGCACTTGCTGGTGGCCTGGCGGAGTGTTCTGATGGCCTGCGTGGCCGACCGTCCAGAGAAGTAGTCTCGGTACAGCTGCATCAGCTTGGGGCAGAAGCGCACACGGACGCATTGTCCGCAGGTGATAGCATCCACCTCGCACGACTCTGCAGAACATGCGGGGAACACCCATGTCATGACAATGGATGTACGGGGGGGGACATCCGTGCTATGACAATGGATGTACGGGGGGGCACATCCGTGCTATGACAGTGGATGGACGAGCATGGGGAATACCCATATTAGGACAGTGGATGGACGGGGGAGGAGTGGGACCCTCCGTTCTTGTCACCAGTGTGATAGAGCGGCCCGCTTCACTCCGCGTCCAACACTGAGCGGCCCGCTCCACTTGTCGTCCCTTACTGAGCGGCCCGCTTCACTTCTCGTCCCTTACTGAGCGGGTCGCTCAGTAAGAGACGAGACCCACTCCGCTCCGACATGCTCCCACTCCCACATGCTCCACTCCGAGTCCAACACTGAGCGGCCCGCTCCACTCCGCGTCCACTGCTGAACGGCCCACTTCACTCCGGCAGTTAAAACATGGGCCCACCCGACAGCTGGAATATCCGTGCCAGCTGGGAAGAGCAGTTTCAGCTGGAATGGGCCCATAATAGCTGAGGAATGAACAAGGCGCCTGAGGACCAGAGAGGGCTGGGATGTTCTTGTGGTCTGAAATGGCCCCGGACGGATGAACATGACCACTTAGAGCCGAAGAGGAATAGTGAGTGCCCATCTCAGAACTGAAATTCTCCTGATATGACAGTTAGACCGAGTCCGTCACAACCCTTAATAGCAGAAGAGGGCTCTGAGGGATAACGAGAATCTCTGAGTGTCAGAAAGGACTGGGCTGAGATTCTATAGAGGTTGAGGGTGGCTCGTAATGGACGAACAGGGTTCCCTGAGAGATTAAATAATTACCTGTTGGCTGGCGTTTGTTGTGAGGGACAACCTCAACTAAAATGCTTTCGAAACCATAACATCCGTCAACAACTGGGAAGGGCCCGTAGCAACTGGAAAAGGTCCGTGAGGGCTAACAGAGCCATTTGAAGGATAAGGAGAGTCCTTACGGCTAACAATGGTTGTGAAGAACATCTACTGAGGGCTCGTATCAGAGCTATGAGAAAGCCTTTGAAGCTAGAAAGGCTGTAAAGGACTAGGAAGGATCCCCAACAGATGAAGAGGTACCCGACGTTTGACAAAATCACTAAGCGCTAGAGTGGACTGGTCTGGGATGCCCCAGCGGCTTGGAAGGAACACAGACAAAACAGCCTATGAGAAAACAGGGACCCATGATATCTAAAGGATCACAAAAGGCTAGTGATTGTCATGAGGAATACTGAGAACCAGTTACAGAGCCAGAATGTCCTTGATAGCCCAGAAGACATTTGAGGACTGGTGAGGGCCCCTGGGAGATGGAGCGGAATGGACTGTAATGCTTCTGAGGCTTGGAGCGAACTCCGAGGAACGATCAGAGCTACCTAACAGCTAATGAGAGTTCCAAAAGCTGGCGATGTTTACTAGAAATTGTGAGGCATCCCTCGGAGCTCTAGGATTCCTCCGAAAGCAAGGTGAAGAAGGCTCCTGCAAGTTGAAGAAGGCTCCTGACGGGCGAATAGTTACCCTGACAGTCAAAGGACTGGACTGGGATGTCTCTGATGTTTATAATTGGGCACCTGAGGGACCGGGTCCCCTGAGAGCTGAATAAAATGCTTAATAACTGGCGATCGGTGCGAGGAATGCTGATGGCCAGCTACAGGGTTAAGATATCCTTGAGATTCATAAATTATATCGAGAACTAATGGAAAGGTCAGTCATCGTCACCTCTGAGGCTGCAACCGCCACTTTCACCACGACCGCCCAAGCAGCCACAGCCACCCCAATGTTCTGACGACAGCTGCTACAGCAGCTACGGTCGCTCCACTGATGTCGAAAAATATAGTTCAGCGATAAGTGTGATGATGGCCCCTCCAGCTGTGGGAGCTGCTTCGCCTTGGACCGGGCTGACATCGGTTAGGAAACAAGATAGAAAAACAACAAAAATTGCAAGATTATGTGTGCTGTGCATTGCTGGTCAGGCTGGTCCTGCCTCACATCTTGCGCTTACTTTTGCTTACTGGTTTTCACACCGCACTGTGAGGAGGTATGACGGTGTTGAAAAGCGCACCATGAGAACCTCACCGTTAGCATAAATACAAAGTACCTAGGGGGACCCTCTTCCGATGTCCACACCCCTGGACCAAATCCTGACTGCGCCACTGCCGGTGACACCTTAGGACACGTGTGAAGATGGCAAACGAGCGTCCGTCTTACCGTTCGCATTCGCGGCCGGGTAGACCACAGCAGCCCAGCAGAGGAGCGCCGCCAGGCGGACGGTGGTCATATCCTGTCAGCTCGTGCGGACCGCACCGCACACGGCTACACACTGTAAACACTGCGCCGAGTGCAGCTCAGTCGACTGTCCACCCCTGATGCGGGGGGGGGGGGCTCTGTCCAGACGCTAGAATCCCGCCGTCCGCCGTGCAGGTGACGTCATCATGGGCGGATGTACCCGGGCTGGGTGGGGGAGGAAACTTACCACATATTAGAACATTAAAAATACATTCGTATTACACTGGATAAAAAGGAACAACTTCGACGTGGGTTGGCCCCGACATCCCTAACGTCGAGATCGACCCTACGCCCCTGAACGTTGCACCGCAGGGCAAGGCAACAGGCTGAGTTGCACGTCATCGGGAGGCGCACATAACTGCTGAATGTCGCAGAGTCAGAGTGCATGGTGCGCGGTGAAGCCTGCAGGATGCATAGTGAACATGGACTCAGTCGGCGGCGGGTAGTCCCCCATATTTCAGAGGGGTCGAATCGGCACTCACCATCGATTCATTTGGCACTCGATTGCAGTCAGCATGTTCGTCGGAATGCTCTTGAAAGAGCACATGCCTAGTCGGTGCTGTTGAAATTCGAGGGCTTATGTGGGACTAAATGGGTGGCTTGTCGAGCTGCCAGACTTCAGAGCGCCCCTTCATTACGAGGACGTCCCTGGATCTGCTGGGGCACTCGCTCCCGGACGGGCAGAAGAGAGTTGCAATGCATTACGCCAATGCATTATGCATTCTCGAGGTCAAAGTGACTCACTCGCCAGTCCTGAGACTGGCGGGCACTCCACGGTTGTAGGTAGCTCTACGGTCCACCGAAACGTAGCGTCTTCGATGGCTGATTTGGGGCCCATCTGCTCATTCGTTGAGATAGCCATTTATAAGCACCCAGAACTCGGCTTGTGTGAATTGCACTAGGCGTGCCCAAGCCAGTTTACCGTAGATGTCTTGAGGGAAACATCAATATCTATAGCTAGTTATCTCCAAACATAAGCATCTCCACCATCTGTTAAACAATACTGGTGACGTCCAAAGGTGAAACTTTTCGTATTTTTTGGAGAAAATTTTCCCTCCCGACCTCCCAAAGCCCTCCCGAACACGGGCCCCATCAGCCGGACACTTGCCTCCACTTATGCCACACCGTCACCCATTCTTCAAGCTAGCAAATGTGTACTATTACTGGCCATAAAACCGGTACACGTTTCCGGTTGCTGTAGCCTTGAACCAGGTCCGCTTTGCATAATACCCGGCAGTTATTACATCAGTTCATCGCTATCTCGCTTTGGTGTTTACACACGCACGAAAGTTGTTCTCTCGCTCGAAAATCTTGTTCAATGAAGTGTTTCTATGTTAATCCGGACCTGTCACGACGATCCTCACGACCCTCTCAACGACCGCCGTAGCCGCAATGGGAAGTCCTCGCCTTTAGAAGGAGGTGAACGCTCACTGGACTATTATGTTTTGGCAGATAAACATGACAGACACTCCAATTCAAACGGCAAAAGCAACTGCACTATAAATAAATAAGCCCATTCAATAAACAGACGAAAAATAAGCAGAAAAACGAAATGCAAACAGGCACACTCCGAGGTGGAAAATCGGAAGATATGGTTGATAAGGTGAGTGGCTCAGCAATATCAGATGGCAGCACTGGAGCTCCGCCAGGTGGCAGCACCACGCATGATTATGCTAGTCGGATCACATTCTAATTTATATTCAGGAAGTGAAATAAGGAATAGTTATTCATATATCTTGACCAACTTTATGGCGACATATATTTACAAAAAAGATAATTAGGTGTTTGTGTATTTTTGTTAGTTGCACTCATCCGAAATTCTAAAATGCAAGAAGTCGCATCTCAAACTAGAAACAAACGTTGGCACCGTACATTCAATCTGGAAGAAAACTGGGAATGAAGTTGGTTTTCCAGTCAGCGAGGCTAACAAAGTACAAGGCTTTTGTTGTGCTCATGTAACTTTGTTTGTAAGAAATACTGCGCCAGACTGTAAGAGGATACAATTTGCTTCAGGTACTTTTACATTCGTGGTATATTTGAAGTTATTTCAACTGGAAAAAAAATGTCAAAATAACGATTTTATCACGAATGGGTAAATAATGCTTGTCTTACTCACCTTCGAAAATCGATCCGGCCAAACAGCTAATCCTTCGTCATCTAAAAGAATCCCAACGTTCGGTTTATCGCATTTAGCGACATTACAGTCTAAGGTCACGTGCTCTAAGTTGGCTTGTGGTGCAAAGCTTCACCTCAATTTGGGCACAGTTGAGCAGCCCTGCTGACAATTATGCTGGGGAGGAGGGCACTTCTGTACCACTCAGATATGTGGTTTCCGGTGGTAGCTTGGTATGACCCTTGACCGTAAGATGATGGGTTCAAATCCTACAGCCGGCAGGACTACTGAATCCACCCGGGACCAACCGGCATGAGAGGCTGGCGACGCTATCTGACCCAGCAGTCGGATGCATCGTAAACAAACCCATGTACCAATCACCCTCACCTTTCTCGACTGGCGTCGCAACGGTGGTGCCATCTATGGCACGCATCAGCAGATTGTCTTGTGCCACAATGGCCGGATTCAGGACCGGCGCCACGTACTTCTGCGTCCACTCGGCGTCGCCAGCCACCTGTGAGCGCACGGCGGCCCTGGACTTCAGGTCGTCTGCCAACGGCAAACGTAATCACCGTCACGCGTGTTTCTGGGTCCACATTGTCTGCAACGGCAATGGAGGGTGTCGGTGGAAGGTGAATACCCAGGGTGGAACAGGGCCGTCAAGGAAAGGGAGGGTGTCGGTGGAAGGTGCATACCCAGGGGGGAATATGGCCATCAAGGCAATGGAGGGTGTCGGCGGAAGGTCAATACCCATGGTGAAACAGGGCCGTCAAGGCAATGGATGGTGTCGGTGGAAGGTGAATACCCAGGGTGGAACAGGGCCGTCAAGGCGAGGGAGGGTGTCGATAGAAAGTAGATACCGAGCGTGGAACAGGACAGGACACAAACAAAATCAATAAAAATGTCACTCCACGTGGAAGACCAATCCAGCAGATAAAGTTAAAGACCACATTTCTCATAATTTGCTATGCAAAAGCCCAGCTGACCATCTTGATGCGCAGCATGACAACCCAGGGACATTATGTGCTGCCTCCCAAACTGAATGAATACGGCGCGGCAGACTCGAGTAGTAACAGCATGACGTTCCATCATGATCACATTATAATTCTCATTTTGGATAGATCCATACTATAGCCCCCGACATGAAACGTGTAGCTAACACGCTCACAACACTCACACCTGGTCACCGGACTTCAAACATCCTCATCGTTATCACACGCCCTAACAGTACGCAAACACATGGCCACCTCTTCCCAGACGTCCTCATCACACACAAAGCACGCCCACCACTCATCGTACGTACTCACCGTATCCTAGACGTACTTAACGTCCTCCAACGTACTCACCAAACCCTTGACGGGCTTACTGTCCGTCATACTACTCACAGCACTCCTGGACGTCCCCGGACTACTCACCGCACTCCTACACATCCTCAGATCTCCCTCCATACTCCCAGACGTTTACAGACCACTCCCGGATCACCAGACATCCACAGAATACTCACCACACTCCCAGGTCAATTATACATAACCATAATTCCCCATATTACACATGATACCACCAGACTACTCACCAAACTTCCAGACATATCCAGACTACTCACCATACTCCAAGATGTGCACCATCTGGCTGAGGC
The DNA here is from genome assembly GCA_034440575.1 of Imbricaverruca yamaguchii. NCBI lineage: Eukaryota > Metazoa > Arthropoda > Thecostraca > Neoverrucidae > Imbricaverruca > Imbricaverruca yamaguchii. The sequence continues at coordinate 23,326 of JAOTOL010000495.1, read as the reverse complement.
CACCCACCATACTCCCAGATGAACCCAGACTACTCACCGTACACCCAGCTGTGCCCAGACTACTTACCATACTCCCAGACAAGTATATTTAAGCACTGGTATCCCACATACTGAAACCTGCATGATAGAACATTGATAAAGTTGTGCCTTAAGTTAGTTACAAGACAAGTTTTACACACATTTTACCTTCATAAAGCAAACAGGGGAGTTAGGTTTGGTTAGGTCATGTCGTATATGGCGCCAGAGCGATTGCTTAAAAGCTGAGGTCTATATAAAATAAATAACCAAAATGCATCACAGATTGTCCTCCACAAGAGAACTGTACTCTCTTCACCCCTCCACAAGCCAATAAAGCAAAGCCTATCGAGAAACCTGGAACAAGAGTAAACAACTAAGAACCATTACAGCCTGAACGAAAACACAAATGACCACGAAGAACTGCTTCCTCAGCACAAGAGTTCTTTGAAAAATGTTCGATTTGTTGCTAAACAGAGCTTGTTGAATGAACCCCGACATCACCGCCCGACACTTGAATTCAGTTCAAAGACAGAATTCTGCCCCATTCTGGCCGAGAGCGTGACGTGCCCTAGGTCAACCCTGGGTCCGTCGATCTTAGCGGCTGATCCGCTGACTCCAGGGGCTGGTCAAACCCTTGAGAGACTCGGCAGGCGCGCGCCTGGTGACACGAGCAGGTGGTGCATGGGCGGCCTGCGCAGAAATCGGCACATTTTACCAGAATCGAGCTCTGTGTTGCACATCTGACTTCTCAACATTAAATCCTTAGAACCGAAGCTTCTGGGGCTAAGTGACGATCTCCATCACTGCCGCTGTTTCATCATGGAAATTACCGAGACGTGGCTCAAGACATCTTACGCCGAAAAACCTACAGATTCCACCGGGAGGCCAACTACGCCGCGCTGACCGGCCTGACAAGTACGGGTTCGGCGGGGTAGTACTGGCTGCTCCAGGTTGTGCCTCGACGCTTCTCCCGGACAGGTGAGTTCTCTTGGACGGTTCCGAATGTACAGCGTGCCGGTGAAGTCGTACTCTGATAGGTGGACCTAGCTTAACCCGTCCCGTCTCGGGTGGGGGCTGTCTTCAACCGCCTCCTCAGGTTTTTTTCGCGGATAGTGAACGGACAGCGCAGGGCAGCGCGCAAGAATTTGGCATACCTTTTCCCACATCAATTGGACATGTTGTGTCAAAATTTTAAAGTCAGGTCATCTAGGGTCAACGAGTTAGTCAAGGTCAAGTGAGGCTACCTAAAAAAAATTAAACCAGTCGTCACGCTTTAACGGATACAGATATTTTAATAAAACTTTCAGTGTTTGCTTATCTTTATGGATGCAATAAAACGTACGAGAGGAATCTTTCATATTTTCGTTTTTGACTACATATAAATTTTGCATATCTGCCTATTGAAGTTCAAATCGAAGATTCTGGCTAAAATAAACATTTTTTTATTAGGGCAAGTTGACTTCCAACAACGTTTCTCGGTCTGATCTATCGATTAGAAAAGGAAAATTAAAGAAAACTTAAGAACGCAAAATCTTGAAATGAAAAATCAACATTTTATTTAAAAAAATAAAATAAAAGATATATATTTAATATAATAAAATAAAAGAAAAGAGAAAAAACGTTCTTGCAATGTTCACTTCTGGCGATGACCATACCCCAATGTGGCACCGACTGGACTAATCCTCTCACTAGACTTCATCATCTCCGGCTCTCAAACAACTCTACTGCACCAGCTCTACATCTTCAATAGATCCGGACTACCTCAGCTCTACTCTTCAAGACCATCTCAACGCTACTTCACCACTGCTCGACGACTCTACTAAACCTCCACCTCGGACTCATCCTCCTACCCTACGCTACTCACTCTCTTACACATCTTCTATTCAACCGGAACAAGCCGATATCACCGCACGGTGGCAGGCTGGCAAAATTCACCCACACACATACACACATTTTAATTTTTGGGGGGGCCAAAAAATGTTGTGGCCTTGGCCGATGTCGCTGACCTTTTCTGATTCCAAATAATTCTTTTTAATAAATATCCCCAAAATGAACTCCCCAGAGCCAAAAACATAATGCAAGTCGTGGAAAGTCGTGAAAATCTAGCCCCCTGGTGACATCACTTTTGGGGGAAAATTGGTTTGGGGTGGATCCGGATCCTACTCGTCGAGCCCTTTTCGATGACACCTCTTTCGTTTTCGTGCGACGCTTAGTTAGGATTTTAGAGGGGTGTTACAATCCGCCCCCCTCCTGAGACTGGGTGTGAGGATCTGACCGGGAAGACGGCGCGGGTTAACGAACAGTGCCGTGGGGCGGACGCTGTGGTTGAGCCCTGCCTGCTGCCGAGGCGTTCGTGGTGCGCCGGTGGGTTCGGAGCATTGCCGGTGGGCTGACGGGGGCGACCGGGAGCTTGCTATGCTCCTGTCAGGGCGGGCCAGTGGTACAGACTGCAGCTGCGGGCCCGCTCGCTGTGCACCGGTGGAGTCGGGGCTCTGCTTTCAGGTCGGAAACCGATCCCTCCTCCGTTGCAATATAGATTCTGGACGTATCACGCGGCGTGCAATGCCCTACGTTAGTTAACGATTAGAGCAAGTTGTTTTATCTATGATTTGGGTTCATGATTATATATATGTATATATATACATACATATATTTGTACATATATATACACACATATATACATATATATATATGTATATATATATATATATATATATATATATATATATATATATATATATATATATATATATGTATGTATATATACACACACACATATATATATATATATATATATATATATATATATATATAGACATATATACATTTATATACATCTATACATTTATATATATATACATATACATATATCTTCTCGACATTACTGATTCAATATAAAGGAGATCTAGTTTATACACGAAATGGTTGATATAACATTGTTTCCAAAATTATGAAGCCGGTTACTATGGTTACCACACATGTTGCTACTGACAAGATAACTGAAGACAACGCTATTGACATCCTTTTCTCTCGGCAAAAACAAGTGCCAGTCCCTCGCATGCTGAATGGAAACGAATGTGACACATTTTGGAGTAAGCGTAAAACTTATTAGGTGTAGCCATCTTGAGCTTGACGTAGCTTGACGTAGGTGTAGCTATGTCCATGCTACCCTTCCAAAGTGAACATTTATTCTGAGTTTCGCTAAAATTGTATGAATGAGACCCAGTCTTCCCTATAATCATAAACCCGTATTTTGGAAATATAACTGAAATAACTAATAAGAATGGGTACGGTTGCATATCCACGGTGCCTGAATATAGCAAGCATAAAATAAGTCATTATTCGACAGATTAGTACACTTAATGAAGATTAGTTACGCCCTAACTATTAGTAAAATGAGTATATAGCGACCAACATAGATGGCGTTGTTCAGCACATCAATCTGGTTCAAGCTAGTTTATTCCTGTTAGCGTAAAAAAGCGCAGCAACATACAATCGAGACTTGTAGCCAAAATACGTACCTCTTCTCTGAAATCAAAATCGGTGTGTTGGTGCTTGATTGAAAAAACATACTATGGTCATCGTTATGTATTATCTGCATCTTTTGTTACTTGCCAACACTAGATTATGTGCAAAATTTTGTTTGATTGGTCAAATCGTTCATTTCTACTTGCAATCTACTCCTCACGATCTGAACAATTCGATGATATAGAAAATACTGGATTCGAGCATTCGAAGAAGAATGAGAATACTTAGAACATGAGAATGGAATTACGCGTTTGCAACGACAAGCATAAACACGCTATAATGATATGACTTGCTGTGTTAATGGTAGCACCGTTTTAGAACACTAGGAACATTTTGCAGACGATCTACGTTAAACTGTGAAGCTTTGACGAACTTCGAAATTCGAATAAGAGTCACTTTTTAAGCTATTTTGGCCCATTGTACAACGGCCAGAAAGGCAGGAGACAGTAGTCGGTGGGGACAGTCATATCAGTCATATCAACTGTGATCAGCTCTGATGCTCTCAACATTCACTCCAAACTTAAATATTTACATGCATTTTTCCAATGTTCCCTGCATATGGCTATAACCAGCAGCTTTACATATTCTGTGACGCCTTAATGTGACCTTGAGGGTCACCAAGCCTTCCCTTCAGCGGCACTTGGGCCCGAGCGAGTTTCCGGCTGCAGCTCCAATGATCCGATTCAGAGGGATTATTAGAGAGTTGAATTCAGAACTAGCTGAGCGTGAGATGAAAACAGGCACACCCTGGCGCCGGTGGCGAAATATCGCAACTGGAAAGCAGCAACGCCATTCTGGCGAACACTACCGGCGATTTTTGTTCTTCCAGCGTGGTGCATAACTCCAGAAGTGCTGCGAAGCTGATTTGCATGTGAATGCTGTAAAGCCAGCAGGATGCTATCCCGAGACTGCAGGCTTTTGACTTGTTCTCCTGACAGCCCAGCCATTGGTTGGTCATTTGTCGTGTAAGATGAATAGACGCCGAGTCTGAAATATCAGGCTCCTGGTGATAAATTGCCACACTGCGGCGGCACTCATTCCACGAAGGCGGCCATGGCTACAAAATTTCACTGCCCCGTCGTGAACTGTGGCTGTCGCCCCGAGAGTGACGGCGCTCTCGGGCCCCAGGAAAATTTCATCGAAACGTCGCTCTTCTGAGGACTCACCGAGTCGTTTGCTGGTCGTCGTCCGAGCATCCGATCATTTCCGGTGGTGCTGGCGCCATTTCCGACGCAGTACGTTGTGCGCCGCGTCACTTCTGATGCACTAAACCAGTTTCAGTGTCAGTTAGACGGCGGTGCCCCGCCTTGAAGCTGCACCAGTCCGTCTGGTTATTGCGAGAACGCCTGATGCTCCCATGGTCCCCCAGGGTTCATGTGGAATTTTGACTCGCCTATATCGCCAGCCGGGCTTATTGACGACCTCACTGGTTCGCGCGCACATGCTCAGCTGCCTGCCTGCGCGAGACTAGCTAAATGGCAGCGAAGCGCAACAGCCTGCGTACAGACAACGGAATAGATGAAAATCGAATCTTGAAAAACGAATTATGGACTTTGGGAGTCGCAGACAGACACAGACTCCACAGTCGCGTAGTGCGATCATTTCAGTTACTGCGCGGACGCGTAGCCTTTTGCTTCAAAGCCAATTGCTGAGTGGGTTATGGCAGCTCAGGTCACCTGCCGCTGACAGTGTAGATTACAAGCCAAAATTCGCAAGTATCACACGTTCGAGGTGCGGACATCCTGGAATTTTGATGCTCAAGGTAAACCGCTGCGGTTCTAGAACACCTTGCGACGGAACATAAGCTGTCGCTACCCCGTGTTAGTACACGGCATTTTGTCACTTTTCCCAGTGCAGAGGTGGGATTGCCACGAGATCATTGTTATAAGCAAATAATCCAATTTGTTCTGAAGTAAACAATAATCGGATGGACCAATATGCAAAAATTATGCCTTCCTAATAAAATAACAATTTTATGAATAATAATGGAACAATTTGAAGGAGCATGGCAAAGAGACACAATGGATGAGCGGAAAAACCGAACGGCTTGATGACAAATTCCGACCCAGTTAACATGCTGAAGTTAGTAATGTTCTAATAGGAAGCAATGCCCAAGTTACAATCCCACAGCGCTTCCAAACAGTGCTAGCGACATGAGCCTGATACCGGGGCATACCACGTGACGATACCTTGGGATTGACATGAGACGAACGCCAGGGCATACCACGTGACGATACCTTGGGATTGACATGAGACGAACACCAGGGCATACCACGTGACGATACCTTGGGATTGACATGAGACGAACGCCAGGGCATACCACGTGACGATACCTTGGGACTCACATGAGACGAACGTCAGGGCATACCACGTGACGATATCTTGGGATTGACATGAGACGAACGCCAGGGCATACCACGTGACGATACCTTGGGATTGACATGAGACGAATGCCAGGGCATACCACGTGACGATACCTTGGGATTGACATGAGACGAACGCCAGGGCATACCACGTGACGATATCTTGGGATTGACATGAGACGAACGCCAGGGCATACCACGTGACGATACCTTGGGATTGACATGAGACGAATGCCAGGGCATACCACGTGACGATACCTTGGGATTGACATGAGACGAACGCCAGGGCATACCACGTGACGATATCTTGGGATTGACATGAGACGAACACCGGGGCATACCACGTGACGATATCTTGGGATCGATGTGATACCAACACCAGGGTATACCACGTGACGATGTCTTGTGGCATCAGAGCATACCATGTGTGCAAGATTGCTTCCCCTCAGAGGTGGTGGGACCCAAAGGACTACGTCAAGGCGCGAAAAATTGCGCCGTTGTCCCGACAAAATAAAGTAGGACCCATAATGAACGTACCGAAACCGGGAAAAAATCGTACCTGGCCCAAAAATGTGCTGGGTTAAATACATTACGCAGGCTAACAAAAAAAGATGAACCGAGGCGCCACAAAACCACGTCGGAACGAGGCATCGAGGACCAGAAAAGCAATCGAGGCCCCGAAAACTTCGAAAGAGGTCCCGAATAATCGCGTATGCCCATAAAACTCGCATCGGGGACCCCACAACAGGCATCGATACATCGAAGAGAGCCATCCAAAGAATACTGTAGTGTAGAATAGTTCTGGATGAAGACGAGGGAGTGAGACTGTTTAAGGTGATCATAGTCAGGTTCGCAACCTAAGGCCAGGGCGAATTGATCGACTGGAGTAACGAAGTCATCAGGGAGCCGCCACCGACAAGACGCCTGTCAGAAAGTGGTATAATGCGCATCATTCAGTCTGCGTTGAAAATGGGACTGTTCCCTGTTCACACGGAAGCTGTTCAACGAGACGCAACAGTCGTCAACGAGGTCACCACATCTGTTGTCAGAGAGAACACCAGCTGTGGCTTCATCTGCTGATGCACCGTCGCTTAGAGCACTTGAAAACGCTGGGCGTGCTACCTCCTAATTTCGACACGACAAAATTGCTAATTCTCCTCACCTGGGCTTCTATGCTCTGGGACCTCATTCGAAGGAATATAAAACTCCAATTATGATACTGTCTAGACACGGCCTAGTGCTGACATAGGGAAATAATGGGCTGTTGAACAATGCTGAATTACAAAAGAATTAGAAGCCAATTCATGGCAGAAATTAAGACCACCAAGTTAATGCACTGAACAGAAAAGGCCTAATCTATTTTCTACCACTGTTCGTGTTATATTTATCTCCCATTTACACTTCTCACTGTGATTTAAAAACGATTCTGGTAGGTCGGTGTTTCCAATGTTAACATTACGTTTTTACCAACTATTTCATATTCAAAATGAACCCCAATATGAAAATAGTGGTTGGTATTTTCGTTCGGGGACATTAAAAAATTGGGGGTAGGTTAGCCTCCTCAAAATCATCTTGTCCCCACCCCTTGACTCAATTCATAGGTACACCAATGCGTGTGGGTACGTGCTTAAGGAGTGCATTCACCCGAATATCCTCACTGAATATTCCTCTAGTTCCATACAATTCCCATTCTAGGATCATCTCTAAGACAATAGGTGTTCAGCCACACCCGGTAAGATCACTCACTCTCGATGAAAGTGTCATCTCCTGCCGACTCTAGGAGGATCCTATGACTGGTGGCTGGCCACGAAATGGCAAATGGATTCCTCCCACCCTAAGCCGAAATTACCTATAATAATTGAGGAAGATATTTATCTCTGAACGAATCTAAATATCACCATCATGTCTCAATGTAAGAAACATTAGGGTTTCGGCTTTACACGACTAAGAGGATTCACTTTCACCTCACTCTCATTCTGTTGGAGGTCAACGGCCCGGGTTTCACGAGATGCCATATTTTGGAATTCGCTTCAGCTTCGGCTTCACACATTTCTGCACTGCTGGATTTCGTTTCAGATTCAGCTTTGTGCAGTGTTCATTCGCCATCTTGGGTTTTATGACGTTATTGTGGCTCGGGCTTCAACTTCCCAGCCATCAGCCGGGGTACGTCCCCACGTTTGATCCGTGCATCTGGGATACACTTCTAAGTTCAGTTAACTATCTAACATGTTAGCTTTTAGTTGAGGTCCACCAACAAGATATGACGACCCCTTACTCATGCAATAAAGGGCAGTCCCCAATGCAACGTAACAGGCATTCGAACATCCGTACAGATTTCGGATCGGATACGACTGGGATCGGATGCGATATAATTTTTATTTATCGAAGGAGTTATGGGTGCTTGTCGCCCAGAATCGTTGGAAGTGACAGTGTTGCCCTCATTTTGGCAGAAGACCTTAAGTGGTTGTCTTTGGGCGTTAAAGCTACAACAATCTAGCAGGATGTAGCTTATGCTTAATGTGGTATTGCAGGTGTCGCAGTGAGGTTTTGTATATTGGCCATCCTCTAGTTCAGGCTATGTTAGTTTATTGCCACCAGCTCTAAGTTTAGTGAAGATGTATTCCTTTTGTCGGTGAAATTGATTTGATGTGTTAAATGTGCCAACCATTGGTTTGATGTCGTGGGTGTGGTTGGATTTGTGCTGTGTTGAGTTGTGCTGTATCCGTGTGTTCTGATGATGTTGACGATTGTGGCGTTGCAGGAGGTTTCTGCACTTATCCACCAAATATTCCATACTGGGGTAAGTATTCATGCTGGTGCTTGCTTTGCAGGTTGGTCTGTTTCTGTTATCTAAGATGTTGGCATGACCCGGAATCTAGAAGGAAAGGTTCCGTCCTAGTGGAAAGAAAGTGGAAAGAAAGGCTACGTCATGGGTCGCGATTCGTTAGATTCTGTTCAACGACGTAAGTCAGCGTGAAGTTGTAGGTAATGGAACTATCAAAATAGATTATGACGCAGGTAATACAATCCCTTTGTCTAGATACAATCGCCGAAAGAATACCTACCGACTAGGTACGACTTTGATACTTCAGACTCGCAGTGCAATAAGCATGATATTTGTATCACAGCCCTTGCCATTTGCGGACCAGAACACCAACAATGTGCTTCGAGCCGAAGAAACGTCGATACCACTTGGCCGGCACCGCACCGCACCGCAATCACCTGGGTGGTATTCTGACCAACAAATGCGCGGTGCACTGCGGCACAGCATACCGACTCAGATCACCGAAACTCCGGGCAGACGGTCGACGCCCAGTTGCGTAATGCGATGAGTTTATTCCCACCATAATGTAGCTACAGATCTTTGTGGTGGTTCTTCGCGGTTTTGGACATACGCTATATCTATTCTGTATTATGGCGGTCTGAGTACAATGCAATCTGATGAGCAAAGCAATGCAAACCCAGACAAGTTAGGATACAACTAATGCATGCATCATATAAGCACGTTCGCCTCTCAGAAGTGCGAACTACATGTATAATTATTGTTAAGCACACACCACCAATTAACTCGAACAAGTTGCTCAATGTAGAACGACAGAGCAATGCCAGATGAAGTCCTTTGAAGATTCTTGTACATTCCTTTTCAATTATAATTACAAGAAGTTCATGGGTAGGCAATACAAAATAAAGGTCAGGCGTTTTTTATGAGAGGGATTTTGCATTTGGCGATAAGACCAAAATAAGAGGAACAAATTTTGGTAACATAGTTCAAATGGCAATATCCAATTGTAGTCAAACAGAAAAGCACATTCTTACCTTATACATCAGGCTTAATTATATGAGTCTTTACCTTCGCACGGCTGGGGGTAGATACCTCCCCTCCCCTAAGGTGTTCTCGCGATAGCGGGAAAATGGCGCGCGGTAGCGCGCTGAAATTTGTTATACCTTACCATTAGCTATTTTTATATGTTCTAAAAAAAATATTGTCGGGTCATCAAAGGTCACCGAGGTATCGCGGGTCAAGTGGTCACCTCCAAAAATATTTAAGCAGTCACCACACCTTCAATAATAAAGATATTGCAATGACACTTTCAGGGTTTACTTATCTTGAATGAGCGCCAAAACGTACAATTTCAGAGTTGTCAAATTTTGATTTTTTGATGATGTCATTTTGTACTTTGTAGTTTTATCTAAACTAACATCAACATTGCAGACAAACTATTGACTTTTGTATAATATTAAGCTGACATAGAACGTCATATTTTTGGTTCGTACACATATTTCGAAATTCAAAATTCAAAATTCAAAAATGTTAAAAACCACAATTTTGAAAATCCAAGATTTTCATGTTTAATTATGAAGTTTTGTTATTTTTTAGAACGTCATCAAAAAATCAAAAATATAAAGTCCTGATATTTTATTTTTGTCGCTCCGTCAAGATAATTAAACCCTGAAAGTTTCATTGTAATATTTTTTTTTATTATTGAAGGCGTGGCAACTGCTTAAATACTTCTTTAGGGTACCTCGCCTGACCCGCGATAACTCGGTGACCTACGATGACCCGACCCAGTTCTTTTAGAAGATGTAAAAATAGCTAATTGTAAGGCATGCCAAATTTCAGCGTCCTGCCGCGCGCCCGTTTTCCTGCTGTCGCGAGAAAACTTTGGTGGGGTAGGTATCTACCTCCCTCAGCTGTGCGAGGGTTGGGTTCAATCCCTAGCGTAAAAACTACAGAAATACTTTCGACTGGAATTTGTTCGAGCTATCCGATGCAATTCTAAACATGACATGTCTATTAGACATGTCATGTCATGTTTAGAATTGCATGACAGAAGTACTTGATACACATTGTAAACTATCTGATTTAGTTATTTATGTCCTCCCCCACCCAACGACATATATAATTGGGGTGAATGATTTCAAGCAGTCATTTTGTTGGGTTCTCCATAATTGATACTAGTGCGAGAACACTGTAGGAAGATATTTGCAGTAAAAAGTAAACTATTTTCATGCATATCAGGATGTTTAAATGCAAGAGTCAAGCATACAAACAATTATTTGCCGAGTTGAGCTACACTTCTGGTAGAACTGAAGTTATTTTCATCTTTGGAAGCACTGCGTTCTCCAATAAAATTGTAAAATATGACGTCTTTTATCAGGGAGACACACGAAGTCTAAATACATATGATTTCAACTAAACATTACGGATATCTTTTTTCAGGGCCCTGTCGATCTCTTCAGTTCAGAAATACACGAGCTCGCACACACCCTATAGCTCATATATGCTGTTTACCATAGACCCAGCGACATGCGAACACATACCATGCAGCATAGGGTAACCATAGCAGCAAAACATTGAGAGACGAGAAAGAAGCAACTTGAACAATATCACATTTCTATCCGCTAACAGCAATGCAGTTAGACAAAGAAAGTACCTACAAGACACATGTTTGTAGAAATAACTTATACTCTCGAAATACGAACACGGGATTATTAGAAAAGGAGGCTTTCCTATCGTTCTTCAGGGATGCTAGTTGTCCTTGCGAAAGATGCGGAAAACACAGCATTTTGAACTTCATCCTAGAACGCAGGCAGCGAAACGCCAACTCAAATATGTGGAGCGGACTAGGTAGACCAGGAAAGATGCCTCTTTCAATGAGACCTCAATTAACCCGTCTCGTCTCAGGGGGTCTTCAACCCCCCCTCAGATTTTTCGCGGATAGTGAACGAACGGCACGCGGCAGCGCGCCCGAATTTGGCATACCTTTTCCCACATCAATTTGGCATGTTGTTTCAAAATTTTGAAGTCAGGTCATCTAGGGTCAACGAGTTAGTCAAGGTCAAATGAGATCACCTCCAAAAATGTTCAACAAATTGTCACGCTTTAACGGATACAGATACCTTGATGAAACTTTCAGCATTTGCTTATCTTTAGGGATGCAACAAAACGCACGAGTGGATTTTATTTTCGTTTTTGACTACATATAAATTTTGCATATTTGCCGATTGCAATTCAAATAGAAGATTCTGCCAAAGCAACCATTTTTATTAGGTCAAGTTGAGTTTCAACAACGTTTCTCGGTCTGCATTACCCATTGGAAAAGACAATTAAATAGAACTTGAAAACTCAAAATTCAGAAAAAATGAAATTTTCATTTTTTTGGGGGGGGGGGGGGGGGGGCAACAAAAAATACAGCCCTGGTCGATTTCGCTGTCCTTTTCTCATTACAACTAAATTTTCTTTTTTCATATATCCCCAAAATGAACTCCCCAGAGCCAAAAACATAATGCAAGTCGTTAAAAATCTACCCACTGGTGCCGTCACTTTCAGGGGGAAATTGTTTTTGGGGGTGGATCCGGACCCTACTCGTCGAGCGCTTTCCGGTAACGCCTCTTTCGTTTTCGTGCGACACTTAGTTTGGATTTTAGAGGGGGTTACTATCCGTCCCCCGAGACGGGGTATGAGGATCTGACCGGAAAGACGGCGCGGGTTAATGGAGGACTTCCCTTGTAATGGTCGGAGCTAATTGCTATCTATGACGTCACCACAACTCACAAACCTCAAAAAATCATCAATCGCATAACCCTCCTCATGAATTGTAGTAGTCTTCTTGTGCGAGAGTATATTCAGTCTTGCATGGGTCTCGTTTAGGTTTTGTGTGTGGAGGTGATATTGGATCTGCCTGTAAGATTTGATTATTGAAAGAAAATGCATGGAACTTATTTGGTGGAATTTTCTTGCATGACATGCCATGATTTCCCCCTAGTTGAGGAGGAATGCGATTTCCCAAAGATACCCATGTATCTTGCGTGGGCGGCAAGGTCAGTCTTCCGCTGCGGTTACGGGGAGGGGGACACCAGTCCTCTGTTCGCCACTGCTCCATCACCTCCGTCCCAGGATGATTGTGCTAAGCCTGATGTTGGGCAAGAAATATTTGCAAGCATACGCTAAATTGCTACAATCTCATTTCCCGAGGAATTGGTGTCACAATGGTGGTAAATAATGGCTCCAGAGACCCTAGCATTATCATGAAGTTCGCTTCAGGGACTTCGAGCTAGATAATTCAATCTAAGGCGTCAGTCAATTGGAATTGACAACGAAAAAGTCGCTGGCATGGTGCGAGGAAACTTCTGACAATGCAACTTAGCCGGTTAAAAAGATGCTCTGATATCGGGAGCGGGAGAGCGTCGCCGACGGGCGCGCGCCGCGGCCTCGGCGGATCCGTCTTATCGCCGGCGACGCCGCCAGAACGGCAGTCAAAAGACGCCGCGCAGATCCGGCCGCACCCGACGCGCCAACAATGACCGGCCAGCGACGCGACCAATACAGGCCCGCTCATCCGGCCGAATTGACCATCAGTGCGCCCGCCAGTCGGCCGCTGGCCGCCGGCCACGGCCATAACCGGAGGATACAGTCGGCCGGCGGCCAGCGGCCGTCGGCCTGTCACAGCCGAGTCGAGACGCGCGCGCGAGCTCGTGTCAGCCCGGCGCGCCGAACGGCTCTTCGCCACGCAGCTGTGTCCAGGCGACGCCGGCGTGGGCGACTCGCTTTGTCCCGATAACACTCGTGTTTTGTGAAAATTGCAACGGCAACGTCGGCCATGCGTGGGACCGATTTGTTGGCACTGGGGACACTTGTTATCGTGTATGCGGGCGCATTGTGTCCCAGCTATGCTATGGCCTGTTCAATGCCAGCCTCGAGGAAGTCCCGCCCGGAAGTCCCCCACATTCCGCACCCAAATGATGGTGGGTGCGTAAGGTGCGGGGGTGTATGCAATGGAGCTAAGAGACACCGCTGCTCACGCACTCGATCCACTGGCCAGTCAACATGGAAGTGCGACATTTCAGGATATCGAGGGATCGGGGGGAGAACTTACGGCACAGCCGGCGGCTGTTGAGTCGGAGCGGCAACTTTTACAGCAGACTTAACAGCGCGGTTGGCTTTATAGAGGAGCCGCCATATTCCTGGCGTTGATCATGAATATCCCATCGAAAGAAGGTGTAGGTCTATTTATGCTCGCTATGCAAATGCAATAGCCCAGTCCCATATCTCAACCTTATTTAATGCCACCAATAGGACCGAATAATTCCGGAAATATTCGACAATAGTTGAGGCCTATCCATCAGATATATAGGCTTCACCTCCGTCTGCGACTTATGGACCTATCTCCATGAGGTTGCTGTATTTTTATACAATGGCACTCAGGCATGGAAACCAGCGTGATTAAATTAAATGTGGCACATTTATAAAGAACACTTGGCCTGTGTAGCACATACCGACGAAGCGAAGACGAGGAAAAGCCGAGACACAATTAATCGGCGGCAGACCCGTCAAATAAGAACAATTACACACATACAGAGGTGTACAGTTAGTTATTTGGGTTTTAGGGCGCATCAACTGCAGTGGCTATACAGCGCCCATGGAGGTGTACAGAGACATAGCCAGAGAGAGAGAAAAAAGAGAGAGAGAGAGGAAGAGGAAGAAGGAGAGAGAGAGGGGGAGAAAGAGGGGAGAGCGAGAGGGAGAGCGAGAGGGAGAGCGAGAGGGAGAGCGAGAGGGAGAGGGAGAGGGAGAGGGAGAGGGAGAGGGAGAGGGAGAGAGAGAGAGGGCGAGGGAGAGGGCGAGGGAGAGGGAGAGGGCGAGGAAGAGGAAGAGGAAGATGAAGAGGAAGAGGAAGAGGGAGAGGGAGAGGGAGAGGGAGAGGGAGGGGGAGAGGGAGGGAGAGAGGGAGAGGATGAGGGAGAGGGTGAGGGGAGAGGGTGAGGGGAGGGAGAAGGATGGGGAGAAGGAGATTAAGGGAGAGGGATGGAGAAAGCGAGAGGGATGGAGAAAGCGAGAGTGGGAATTTGACAGAACAAATGACGTCACCACGGCTACAAAGTCTTCGATTGTGGGCTGCGCCTTGTGAACACTTTTGTCTGCTATTTTGGTATCATGCTGTAAAACCACTGTGTTGGGTTCACAAGTCTTCTGTTCGCCATCATTCCGGATTAAGTACCCGCGGCCCTGCAGGCACATGGTCAGCTTCGTGACCTCGTTCGTCTGGCGCCACTAATGACACCTTATAATAATTGCATCACATGACTACATTAACTTTATTTGTTCTTGTTTTGTTTTAATCGCCGTGCTGTCTCTGTAAAGTTCATGTAAACCACGCATTTGAAAAATTTGCCTTTCAGTACCAATGTCAATCTATCGTAAAATTTGTACGGAAGAAGTTCAACATTTCTGGGCACATATGTGAAGTGAAGGGAAACAGAATTCCTAACCATTTTTGCGAATGGTTACTTCAACACTAACTTTAAAAGACAAAGCTACCGTCCGAATCCGACCGACGCAGGTGTTATCATGCTTCTGCGATCGTGAGATTCATCGGGCTTGTGATGTCACATACATTGCAATGACTACGAGGTCTATGAGATCTTACGCGCGAGGCAGCCCAAATACCCCATTGCACTTCATTCACGGAACTCTTCTAGCGTGCGTGCCTTGCGGGTCGCATGCATTTAGTCACGAACGAGGAGGGTATTACGAGAGTAAGGGGAAGGAACATGCCATGCAACGCACCGATCTGTTGCTTGAAAGTCTCCGTTAGACAGCGCCATGAACCGTGACGGCAGCACGGCTGGCTCTGACAATACGCGCCTCCGGGAACTGCGTCTTGCACTCAATCCAGTGCAAGACGTGATCGCCGCCGTCGTGGCGGCAGAATGATTCATGCGAGTCGTTGAACTTGATGACCACTAGATAGGGAAACAGCGGCGGCGATTTGGCTTATTGCGCGCGCTGCCTGCGACGCCGCCCCTCTGCAGTTCCCTCCCCCACCTGCTTACGCCACTTCCGAGATCCGGGTCCTGATGCAGAGACGGAACTGGTGCGGCAGATTAACGGGGATCCGAAGTCCTCTCTAAATCTGATCTCGCTATCTGCCTTCCAACTATCGCCATATCTCTATCACTAGTTATGCCTCCAAAGTCTTCCACGAATTAGTCGACGGACGACTCGGTCTTACTCGAAAACAACGAAATCCTCTCTCCATTCAAGGTGGCTTTCGGTCCTGACTCGGCATCACTGACAACCGCATTGAAATTGTTAGTCTATACACTGCGGTTACATTGAAAAACCTGAAACTGTCATTTTTCGGCGGCTTACATTCAGCGTCTATGAGGTATATTTGATGAATGAATGAAGTGATGAATGAAGTGTACTGCACTTGGAATTAAATTTCACCGAGTTGGTATCAGGTGAAGAATAACTACTTGTATTGCACGCTTCCTAGCCAATCACATATTAACTGTCTGCTGCGGCTACATCCACTCACGGCCCCATAATCTCGAGGAAGGAGTCTCACATGGCAGCGTCTTATCCTGAAATCTCTTTCTTACGAAGATGAACGGCGCCTCCGACAAACTTCATCAAATTGCTCACTGTCTAAAATATTCCATATTTGCAAACGATTTGGTCATTTGTTGTACCAATGAATCAGCTGAATAAACGAGCCACTTAATGCAGCTCGCCATGAATCACATTTATTCATGGTGCTTTCTCTGGGCGCTACAGATTTCCCACACAAAATCCGTCACAATGCTTTTCCCTCGGCTTGTCGCCTGTTGCAACGGTCCGTTTGGTTCCCATACCAATTCTAACGGGAGAAAGGATGGTATTGGATTTGCCGTATATTGTTACGTAAACACCTGCAAAACATACCGCTATGACAGGTTCCTATTCCATTTCATATAATGACAATATTGTTCACCGAACACGATGAGATCCACTTTGACCACATCGGTCAGCCAATGCATACTTTATGCGATAATAATTCAAGTATTAACAATTAGGCGAGGCAGTATTCGCTTCCTCACAGCCCTATCTAAAGAATACAAAGCTGGTTACTGACCTTTTGCGCCTGTGAGCCTGTTCAACACTCCCTGGGTGTCTTATCTTATCCGTCTGAGTCTAGTGCATTTCAAAGCACACAATTCTTTCTAACACTCCTCTGGATACACCCCTCCGAGCGCGATGACCGGTAAACAAGTGACAACGCCTTCTCTCCTTTCTCTGCTCGCTCCATTTCTATGTAGCGGAAGTTAGCAGGGGTTCAGCAGGGATTCGGCAGAAATTCATAACTGCCACTGATTATAACGCCTATAATTGCAACGTTAAAACAACTAACTTCCAGCATCGTGCCATACCATTTATTTCGTGGTATATTAGCACAAGCTGCACCCCAGACCTCCGCTATATTCTATAGGAGAAACATAAGTGAAATATTACCTAATTATCTAACTAATTTCAGCATGCATTGCATTACACACGATTTTGACAAAAATTGCAGTTTATAGTCAGGCCGGGACAATATGGCTGAAGAAACCTATATGGGAATTGAACACTAAAAGTTTCTATGGGGAAATAAGAATTCGAATATTCGCGAAAATTCAAGAAACATGTTCAATCTATCGTGTTGCATAGCAATCGAAAGCGATCGAAAGCCCAACAGAAATGTCACTACTTTTTGTTTCGTCTACCCCTTAGGAAAAATTATATAGTCATTTTAAAATGTTCGGTCTATGGGGAGGCCCCTACGATTTTGACAAAAATTTCAGTCTATATGGATAGTCAAACAATATGGTTGAAGAAACCTATATGGGAATTGAACACCAAAAGTTTCTATGGGGGGGGGGGGATGGCCGAGTGGTTAAGGTGTCGGGCTATGGGTACCAAAGGTCCCGGGTTCGACTCTAGCGCTACTCAGGACATTTCCCAATCCCGCGGCCCACCGGCGAAACAGTGTGGGCGGCGCCATTAGCCGTGAATGTGCATAAAGTGTGTCGTGAACCAACCAATAAAAAACAAGTTTCTATGGGGAAATAAGAATTCGAATACTGGAGAAACGTGTAAAATCCGGGATTTTAATAAACCTATATGGGAATTGAACACGAAAAGTTGCTATGGGGAAAGGAATTCGAATAGTTGCGAAAAAATCTACAAACATTAAATCTATATTGTTGCATATCCATAGAAAGTGTTTGAAGTCCGAAAAAAACGAAGCCACATTTCATGTCGTCTACCCACTAGGAAAAATCATATGGTCATTCAATATTTCGAGTCTATGGACAGGTCCCTAAGGTGTTGACAAAAATCGCTCTCTAGAGCCGAGGCGGGCAGTCGAATAATGTGGCTGAATAAATCTAAATGGAAATTGAACACTAATAATTGACATGGGAAAGAAGAATTCGAATATTGGCGAAAATTCCAGAAACATATTAAGTCTATCTTGTTGCATACGAATAGACCGTACTTGAAATCCCAAGCGAATTGATACCACGCTTTTTGTCGTCTATCCTTTGGGGAAAAATGCCATGAGCATCTCAAAATTTCGAGTCTATTGGCAGGCACCTACGATTTTGAAAAAAATCGCTCTAGAGCCGAGTCTTGTAGTCGAATAATATGGGTGAAGAAACTGCTGAAAGTGAATGTGCTGGAAGTGAAGAAACTGATGCAAGCTGAAGTGCTATGACGACCGGTGGCTCGCCTGATGCTGGTGTGTTTTGACAACCGGCGGCTCGCCTAATGCTGGTGTGCTGTGACGACCCGGTGACTCGCCTGATGTTAGTCTGGTGTGGGGGCCGGTGGCTCGACTGATGCTGGTGTGCTGTGACGATCTGTGGGTCGACTGATGCTGGTGTGCTGTGACGACCTGTGGCTCGCCTGATGCTGGTTGCTTTAACGACCTGTGGCTCGCCTGGTGCTGGTGTGCTGTGACGACCGGTGGGTCCATTGATGCTGGTGTGCTGCTGTGACGACCGGTGGCTCATCTGATGCCCGTGTGTTATGACGACCGGTGGCTCGTCTGATGCTAGCCTGGAGTGGCGACCGGTGAATCGACCGATGCTGGAGTGTTGTGACGACCGGTGGATCGCCTGATAACACACCTTTATATACATAACATACAACAACAACCATGACACGCCTGATGCCGGTGTGCTATGACTACCGGTGACTCACCTGATGTTAGTCTGGTGCGGCGACCGGCGACTCGTTTGATGATGGTGTGCTGTGGCGACCGATGGCTTGACTGATGATGGTGTGTTGTGACGACTGGTGACTCGTCTGATCCTGGTGTGTTGTAACGACCGGTGGGTCGTCTGATCCTGGTGTGCTGTGATGACCGGTGACTCGTCTGATCCTGATGTGCTGTGATGACCGGTGGGTCGTCTGATCCTGGTGTGTTGTGATGACCGGTGGGTCGTCTGATCCTGGTGTGTTGTAAGGACCGCTTGCTCTACTGGTTCGATCACGTATCCTATGCTGTGTGACATGCTAGATGCAAAAGTAATCCGCGAGGCAGCTGAACGCCCTGAAACACGACAGTTCCAGGGAGTTCCAGTGTGAATATTTCATAGTGGCATATTCTGACTGTACCTCTACAACTCTGGAAGAAGAATACACACTTTCCCACAGTGGCACACATATTATATGTGCTTCTCACGTAATATGTACAAACATCGAACACTGCATAACTAGATACCAAACAGGGGTGCTTAAGCTCGGATGCTTGGATATAAATCCGGGAACGGACCGATACACACTCTCACCGCACTGGAGATCACCTCGCTTAGCGGTGCACCGTCAACCTGCACTTAGCACGAACAATGTGGACAATGTGAAAAATACGAACAATACGATCAGTTGCGTTACAGCGACGACACCGACGTCGTCGAGCGCCGCGCCGCCACCATCTGTGCTCGCTCGGCTTGTCGTGCATGGCGCGCCGCCTGCCACCGCCTGCGTCACCAGTAGCTGCCACGGACCCTTCCTCGAAACTGACCGACGACCAGATCGGCCGAGCACTTATTAAAACAAAATGAACTTGCGCACTGGAAAAGGTGCGCTACGAGACTACTGACCGCTCAATGCGTGAGTACCTAACAGTGACGGTCATACATAACTGTTAGGTATACCTTTGACCTCAGTCCAACCTCTGTTATGGTTGGCAGAGGTGGCCGTTCTGGTTTGTGCACTATGTTGTGTAGCATGTTTTCCATGGCAGTTCATTGGGGGTAGTATGGCGTGGCGTCTTTTCGACGAAACCTGTAGAAATAAGGGAAACATTACACAAATGTATGGTGCCGACACGCACTACATGCAATCCTAGGGCACCCTACGCGCAAAGGTAGCGTTACCGCGGAAGGGGCACACAGAGCAAAGCTTCCTTCCAACTTGTGAGGAGTGCATCATTGAGAACTATGGGTATTGTATGAGATAAATCCAATGAGAAATGAGGACTCTTCCCCATGTCGCCTCTCCTCTCCCAAACTTTGAACCATTTTCGCGCCACTGGCTGAAGATTGCACGTAGTAAATCTAGCGTTGTTATTGTACCACATACTATCAGCTAAATACTATTTTGAGAAGGAAAGAATATTTAGGTATTTTGGCTAAATCGGCAACACAATGCATACTGCTGTTCAAGGGTGCATATCACAGCAATGAAACAAACACTACATGGCCGAACTAAAACGTGTCAAATGTCAAACCGTTAATATCAAACATAGAACAAATGGCTATATTTGGGTGATATTCATAATGAAATTCTGATCGCAAATATAAGAAAATATGTTGCGGCTATCGCTAATCATTGATTACATGCAATTGCCAACGACTCATTTTCGATTTTACTCAGGGTGCGAGGAATCATACCTTGCAGATGTGGTGGCGAATCGCGGACACGCGGACACTTGCAGGCCCTGGCTGTGGACCGCTGCACGGCGTTGCCGACTCTGTTGAGGGGCGGTCACGGTGGCGGCTATTCTACTGACGGCCAACACTGCTCTCTCAGCTGGTATGACCTCGGGAGCTTCCTGGGCTAGCGTGACCACAGGAGTACCTTCAGCAGACAAGGCCATGGGCACTTCTCCAGTCGGTGTGGCCACGGGGGCGCCCTCGCCAGGCGGGACGACGGTGGCACCGTCCTCGACTGGTGCAGTCACAGGGGCGCCCTCGCCAGGCGGGACGACGGTGTCACCGTCCTCGACTGGTGCGGTCACAGGGGCGCCCTCGCCAGGCGGGGCGATGACGACGCCTTCCGTAGGTGCAGCAGCGGCTGTGCGGCCGCCGGCAGGCATTGCCTCGCAGGGCGGCACAGTAGCCGTTCGGTATGAAAACCCACGTTTCTCTCGCCGCTTGCGCCAGATCTCTTCAGCGTCTCGGTGGTCGGTTGCTGGTCGCCTACGGCCGCGCGGCTTCTTGACCGCAGGTGGTATCAGCGCTGACTTGCGCCGCGCAGCCATGTCCCCATGACCAGCTCCAGGAACGCGCCCGGCGAGAGCTTAGTCCGCTTCAGCAATATATGCTTTTTTCAGCGTCCTGAACCAGTTCTCTACACAGGCGTTGCTGGCACACTGGTCTGTGATCAGGCACGACCACAGCGGCGATACCGGCATGATGCAGGCGCTGAAGTGGCCCGCCAGCGCCGGGCAGTAGCATGTATTGCTGACGGGCTGAGTGTTGCCGGCTGCATGCAGCTCGACCTCGATGTGACACCGAACTGCGTCGAAGTGGCGGCCAGGCGCCGTGCTGAGGCAGTACGAACACCACTTGTCCGCTCCCTCCTTGTCGGGGGCCTCGCCTTCCATCTCCTCATCGTCTTCCTCCGTCTGAAGCTGGAGCACCGGCGTGGTCCGGGACAACAGTACACGGCAAATGTCTGATACAAGGTCGAGGGCAGACATAGATGTGGCCCGCTGCATCCGGCCAAATAGCCACATAACCATCTTGCGCTCCGTGACTTTTTGCCGACCCAGTCGCGTGACAGAGGCGCGAACCACATCGTGCGCTATGTGGCAGGCGCATAGGGAGACGACGACGGCAGGCGCCACTCCATTTGTGGCCGCCCTCCATGCCTCATCGATGTACGCAGGCAGAGTCATGCCAGCAAAGGCTGTGCTGACTGCGTGCAGCAGCGCCCACGAATAGTCGGTGACAATTCGTGGCGGCTGCATAGGGCGGGCCTTGACGAGGTGGTAGTCGTGCGCCATCTGGTTCAAAAAGAAGGTAATGGTCGGTATGCTGTGGGACTCTGAGAGCATGTGGCCCACAGGGAACGACCCTTCCTTGCCTGCCGCCATCACGGAGTAAAAGTACGGCCGTGTGCCGCCCACTTGCTGAGTGACTGATCCTGTGGCGTCCAGATGGAGAGTGCACGGGATTTCAGCGTACCTTTTAAATAAGCATTCACTGTACATGTGTACAATAAATGGTGAATCGCACACCAGGTGGATGTCGCCCTTCAGTGATGTGCTCAAAAGGTCGAGGCCGGCAGACACCCGCTTCATCACGCCGACATCCTCCACGGCACGTGCTGAGTATCGTGCCTTTGCCCTCGCCTCGGCCGCTGCCTTACGGAGCTGGTCACAGTTGGGTATAGCTGTCGTGTTTCCATCCTTCAGTTGTTCTTCAGGAGCATCCACCAGCATCTCTGTTCGCACACGGTACGAACCAGTTGCATTGACCCTGCTAGCGGCGGCGGTGCGCTCATGGCCGGTGCGGTGCCGACCGAAACTGCCGTCAAGGTGTTGCAACAGTCCAGTCTCTTGCACACGGACTAACAGATCACCGCTGTGCCCAAGGTGAGTCGACCTAAAGAGGAACGTTTTGCTTGCATGGAAACTTGCATGTAGCGCGTGCAGAAAACAATGGTGCTGATACCTTCCTAGAGTCTTCTTTCTTCAAGTGACCAAACTTGAAAATAAGAACACACGGCCGGGCTGATGAAGCGGCATATAACTTGTAGAGTATGTTTGTCCATTCCGATGACAGATTGTTCGATCGTGTAGCTCCATGCGTCATCTGGCGCCATTCATCGCATGTTATATGCAGACTTACAGTACTTTCAGAACTATGCCCCGGATGACCATTAGCAGTGGCGGCAGTGGATTTCTGGCTCGTAGCAGCCATGGGACCTTCCTCAGCAGACTCGGGCATGGGGGACTCCTCGGCCGGCGTGGTGGGGACGATTTTCTCAAAAGGCACGAACATGGGAGCTTTCTTGGCCAGCTTGGTGGGGACAATTTTCTCAAAAGGCGCGAACATGGGAGCTCTCTCAGCCAGCTTGGTGGGAACGATTTTATCAAAAGGCGCGAACATGGGAGCTTTCTCGGCCAGCGTGGTGGGGACGATTTTCTCAAGAGGCGCGAACAGGGGAGCTTTCTCGGCCAGCGTGGTGGGGACGATTTTATCAAAAGGCGCGGACATGGGAGCTTTCTCGGCCAGCGTGGTGGAGACGATTTTATCAAAAGGCGCGAACATGGGAGCTTTCTCGGCCAGGGCGGCGAGGACGGTCTTCTCAGAAGGCGTGACTTTGGTGACTTCCTCGGCTAGCGGGTCTATAAGGACTTCCTCAGTACAGGCGTCGAAGG